>JAFMSR010000011.1:14317222-14354607 GCA_022818135.1 Saxidomus purpurata | reverse complement strand
GTAAATAATGGTGCATGCAAGAAGAAATTCAAATTTTGCTATGTTAAAGCCTATAAACTGTCAGATTTAAGTTATTCAAGGTTGTTTCACCTACCTGTGTATACCAGTTTATTTGTTGATACATTACCTTTGCTGAACATTGTAGTTAATCTTATAAAGGTGTGTTAAATACGAAGGTGTATAAATTGAGTCATAAACAAGTTATGATTTGTGAAAGTGCACACCTCATTAAATCATTTATCTTTATATTGAAGGGTTACACTCCTAGTTATATGCACATTGTGGGTGTATTATAGTAGTAATAGAGATAAACATGTAAGATATAGGTCAAAGAATATCTGGTACACTCATGCAAAGCCATATTAATATAGTCAAGTCAGTCAATGTATACATTCCCCGCTCCCCCCACCACTATCTCTCCCATGTCCCCCACAGTGTCTATGTCATAGACTGAATATATACAAAACAAGAGCACTGCCTACGGGTGCCTGACGCTCGTCTGATTTTATCCTTTTACAGTTTATTTATTACTATTTTTTTAAGTAACCGTGTCTTTGACCTTGACCCCGAAACACAATCCCACAAAAGGTTTTCATAATAATTACTAGACATAAGTTTGGTCACAATTATTCAACTGCAACTAAAGATATTGTGTTTTTCCCATTTTTCTATTTTTAGAAAAAAATCCTTAGCTTTGACTCCATGAGCCCCAAACACAATCCCAATAAAGTCTTCATTTATATATATTACACACTTAATAATTTAGTTACATTATGTAAATTGTAAATAAAGATATTCAACATATTATTGTTTTTCTATTTTTAGTTACAGTGACATTGACAATGACCCCAGGCGCCCCAAAACACAACCCCATTAAAGATCTTCTTAAACACTTACCTCAAACAAAAGTTGGTTACATTATGTCAACTGCAACTAAAGATATTGAATATATTACGGTTTTCCTAATTTTAGTAACAGTGACCTTGACCCCAGCAGCCCTAAAACACAATCCAATTTAAAAAATATTCATAAATACTTCCTATACACTAAGTTTGGTTGCATTATGTTCACTATTACAAAAATATTGTGTGTGTGAAACTTTCTAAGTTAAGAAGGGGCAATAACCCAGTCAAAATACATGACAGGGTTATGTAACTTGTAAAACTCTTCCTTCATTCTATTGTACATTTGATAGTGAACAGGTATTCCAACTTTCAAAGTGATAGCTTTGATAGTTTGCATGTAACTGACCTAAACGCAAAACTTAACAAGAGCTGTCCCTCACAAGTGACGAATGCCCCCGAAAGAGGTGCCTCACAGTCTGTGTCCTCTCCATGTGCTCAATAAATGTGCTATGTAATTTTAAAATCCTTCCATGCATGACAGAGTAATCATGCATACAGTATTCCATTAATTTAAACACTAAGTGTAACCTTGACCTTTGAGGTAGGGACTTGGGTCTTGCATGCCACACATCTGCTTGATGTGCTAGACATTTGTGCCAAGTTATTTTAAAATCCTTCAAAGCATAATAAAGTTATAGTCCGGACACAAATGTATGCATATATACAGGATTCCATTACCTATAAACTCTAAGTGTGACCTTGACCTTTGTGGTAGGGATGTGGGTCTTGCATGCGACACGTCGCCTTGACGTGCTAGACATTTGTGCCAAATTATTTTAAAATCCTTCAAGGCATGACAAAGTTACAGTCCGGACACGAATGTGTGCATATATGCTTATATAGAGGAATCCATTACCTTCAAACTCTAAGTATGACCTTGACCTTTGAGCTAGGGACATGGGTCTTGCACGCGACACGTCGTCTTGATGTGCTAGACATGTGTGCCTAGTTATTTTAAAATCCTTCAATGCATGACAAAGTTACAGTCCGGACACGAATGTGTGCATATATAGAGGATTCCATAACCTTCATACTCCAAGTGTGACCTTAACCTTTGAGGTAGGGATGTGGGTCTTGCACGCGACACGTCGTCTTGATGTGCTAGACATGTGTGCCAAGTTATTTTAAAATCCTTCAATGCATGACAAAGTTACAGTCCGGACACGAATTTGTAAGTGGGGACGGACGGACGTCCGGACAGACGGTGTGATTTTAATATGCTACCCATCGGGGGCATAAAAAATCAGACTATCTAAAAACTACAAAGTCCAAAAATATTAAAATATCCCCCCTAAATGTATAACTCAAAACCCTGTTTGATATGTTGAAGTACATTATCCATTTATTGTTTGTGAAAAATTTGAAATCAATCTAACAAAAAATGAAGAAGCTATGTCCAATTCTCAAAATCAACCAAAATCAATCAAAATTCATGTTTTTTACCCAAAAAAACAGGTCAGACTCAGCATCTTTAGCATACAATGTGAAGAAGAGTATTAGATGAGCAAGTTTTCCAAGTTTCAAAGTGATAGCTTTGATAGTTTCCATGTAAGTGACCTAAACGCAAAACTTAACCAACGACAACGACGAAGACGACACAACGACGACGACAATCAAGTGACGACAATAGCTCGTAATTTTTTTCAAAAATCAGACGAGCTAAAAAGGTCATACCTTTTAACAGTAAAACATATTTTTCCAAAGCTTAACATTTTGCTTGTCGTTTTTTTCCCAGCTGAGACATGTGGAAACATCACAGTGTAAGACAGAAAAGGTAGGCAAAATCAAGGAGTTTATTACAGTCAGACATCTTTTGTCTGTCAATCATGTCACTAGACTGGAGTCCACAGCAAAGTCTGTAGTGCTATTTAGTTGATTAGTCAAAGAAATTGTACATTCAATGTCATCTTCACAGGTACATGTAAAATCCCTATTTGGTTTGTAAACACTGAAGATGAGCAAATCTTTTTGTCTTTTAGTTTCATGTTTATCCACAGATTAAATTTACTGACACAGTGGATATACAAATTTGAATTTCTTTCATTCACTGATTAGTAGTTCAAATGCAGGCTTGTTAGGGCAAAAGAAATTCCGGCAATAATGTTACATGCCTAACATGTTACAGTTACTTATAATTGAGATACAGCGCATTTGATTTGCTTTGGACTATGCTTTGTGTGCCATTTCTCCTGCCACATGACAAAAAAACTGCGTTATGCTTACAAATATCAAACATCATTTCACAATGAATACAGAATATGATAGAACAGTAAACTTACCTTTTTTATGCAATAATTATTTTTCTGTGAGACAACGTTTTTTAAGTTGGCTTTTAAATACTTGAACACCGTGAAAATTGACACATAAGAAGCAACGTTCTCCCGAGGTCATGCTTTCTGATTGGTCACTTTGAACACGCCCCCATGCAAGAAACTGATATGCTGTAAAGCTGATAAAATAGTGAACTAGGTTAAGTACCCCTAAATTTTATTATTTCTCTCCATTCTTGATGTGTTTGCATTTTGTTACAAGCAATGTAACATCATCTGCGCAAATGAAAACTTTATATCTCTTAATATCCGAGTAGGTACTCCATAGGTTCTTGCTGCCTTCTTAACTTTCATATTTTTTTCTTTTACAGCTTTGTAGGCTTGAATTAACTTTTCTGATGAATAGGACCATATCTTTTGCTTTCAGTTCAGATGTTTCTAGAAGAGACAGTCAGACATCAGTAATGGACAGTCCTGTGACCTATTTACGTAAATTTGTACTAAATCATATATGGTTGTCACACCTGAGCTGATTTTTTAAGTATTTACAGTAACTTAATTTGCGCACACGCAGTTATCGAGATTATGTGAAACGCGCATGATGATTGTAAACAATTTGGAAATGTATGTTTTTACCGATAAAATTAAAGAATAAATGACTTAATTGGAGGAAATTAATCTAGATACACGTCTTTTGCTAAGCATGTAGTGTTTAACATTATAATTACCCGTTTAATTCGCATTTCGATTGCTTTGAGTAACCGGTGTCGATGTATACTTTTGACCAGATGGAATGTGATCGCATTTGCACATTCTTTTACTCACAATGACGTCATATTAAAAAGCACGACCTCGGGAAAAGAACAAGTTACGGAGAACAAACCTTACTTGCCATACCATACTTGCTAGGGACACTTTGTCATATTGCACTGATATCAGTATAAAATTGGTTCTGCGTTTGGAGTCAAATTATTGAGATTACCCTAAAGCCCAGCCCTGAATCTGCAGCTGAAATGGCAACCTGGTTATGCAGGATATTGTTGAACATTTGTCAATCATTTCTGTTAGTTACTGGGGAGTAAAGTGGATAAAGAAACACATAATAACATGTGTATAACAATTTTCGAATTAAATCAAGAGAGATAAATCGTACGAGAATATATCGCACACAAATGTTGAAGTCATCTCCCATACCTGTATGCTTTCGCATAGCCTCAATATGAACAGACATTGCCTATGTTCATATCATAAGAGATTTAAATATAAGATATAATTGTTCAACAACCAGAATACCTACACTACAAACGCAGCTAAAACACTGAATAATCTGGTTTCCATAAAAATGGCGGTGAAGCTAGTAAGGGAGGTAATCGTGCCAGGACTATAACTTTGATGCACACATAGCCAGGCATAAAATTGCACTAATGTAAATAATTCCAATATTCTGGTGACTCTTACATGATACACTTTTTTATAATCTTAATATATTATTGTAGATGACTTCACGAAATTGTCCATGTAAAGGGTTCGACAGTACAGGAAGATAGATAGATCGGTTGTAGAACGAGTTCTTGAAATCTATTTTTTTGACTAGTCTGGGTCAACGGAACGACCAGCATGACTCGCTGCCCTACAGACATTAGTGCCCAATGTTGCCGCGAGGACGTGGGTTCCGACATGCAACAGTCGACAAAGTGGTAGCCGCGCGCTAAGTTTATGGCGAGTGGACAACAAGACAACGAGTAGCACCCAGACTGCAGTGAAACTGACAATTTTCTATGCCTGATATAGTCAGGGGACATATTCCAGCTACACATTGTTTCAAATTTCAAGATTTTCCTTAATGTTAAAAAATCCCCGGGAGTGATTGCTGTATATACTGTTTTTACCCTCTTAAACGATTAAAAATCCAACTTGTACTTTCGAGATATTTTTTTCAAATTTACCGTTGTCGGTCCGACCGTCTAGTCATTTTTTTTAGCTACTTTCATCTTTTTACTCACTGACACCAAGGTCTTTCAAATAGTATTTGAAAGACCTTGCTGACACTGAAGCAGCAGCATCTTAGCCCCCTTTACTTTATGCCGCATGCCGCTTGAAACTACTGTTATTGTCGGCACTTGATGCCAACGAATGATGCTAGTCCATGATAGTTTTCCTTTAAGGTAACTTGTCCAAAACAAATGGCCACCAGTAAAAAACTGATGCTATTACTAAAATGTAGTCTGGTGGTCTTTTGACAAAATAGGCCTACACAAACAAATGACTGTTATATAAGCTTTTAGAACCTGTATTGGTGTGTTTTATTACAAATATTGTTAAAACATGTCATTTCAGTTCTTGGGTTACTTACATGAAAAATATCCAATTTTTGTGCAAGTTTCCTGACAAAGTCAAATGATGAAATTATTCAAACTGGCACTTATTTACTAGTTCAATGTCTCCTCCAGATGCTCGACCGTAGAAATAGTTGAACAGTTCTTTCAATATTGGATATTTTTCATGTAAGTAACACAAGAACTGAAATGACATGTTTTAACAAATTTCTAACAAAACACACTAAAACACGTTCTAAAAGCTTTTACAACAGTAATTTGATTGTGTATTATGTTAAAAGACCACCAGACTACATTTTAGTAATAGCATCATTTTTTCACTGGTGGTCATTTTGTTTTGGACAAGTTACCTTAAAATACTTGCCAAAAGCCAAGGCGAGTTGCATCTGATCCGCCTTATTTCCAAGTTTAGACGGAACAAAAACGGCTTTTTAAGGCTTTCATTTAGTTTTAATATAACTTCCGGAATGCTGTGTGATTACATTTTAAAGTCGTGCACATCCTTTTGAGCGCTTAAGAAACATAGTTATAACAAAAAAGGCAATTATTTTCAACTAAAACATGTCCCGTAACTCTCCTGTTGTTTCACGTTATCGTCATCATCTATGGAAATGCGAAGCAACTTTTTCTTTTTGACAAACTTTTGCAAAAAAGTAACTTAGATGACTTATCGATTTTATTTGATAATTGGAATCATCTACTATATTATGGTATCAATTTGTAAAAAATTCCGGTGGAGTCACCGGACAAAATTTCGGATAAAATGTGTCTACAGGTAGGCTCGCAAAATACGACGTTCTTTCCGTCAAAATTGTTACATTATATAGAGGATAATTGTTGGTTTCGGTGTAAGATCACGATATAATTTCACCGAGCGGGCACCAAAAGTGATATTTACACGAGTGGCGCAGCCACGAGTGAAAATAACTACTTTTGGTGTTCACGAGTGAAATTATCGTGATATGACATCGATACCAACAATTTTTCTGTTTATTTTATGTCTCAATTTCTACTTTTGTTGAGTTTATTTTAATAAAATGTCGAAAATCGCGGGAAACGTCACCAGAAAGCATCGCAAGCATGACGTCATTTTAACGACGTCAATGCATATGGTTTCCGGCATTCTTTACGCTCGGTATACTTTTTGACGTTAATCCGGGTAACATATTTTGATAATTTTCACTGCGTGGACAGTGAGTTTATCGGAATATAATTCACCGTAATATTTCGACAAACCACCGAAAAACATAAAATAAACTGCCTTTTGCCAATATTTTCTTTCCTTTTTATTATTATTGAGTAAATGTTTAGGTTTAAGCGTTATAAACAAAATGAAATCATCCGTTCATTAAAAATAATGTGATGATTTTGACGACAGCTTTACGTCGCGTTTTCTAGATTACGTCATTTGATCACTATGTTGGTTTTGTCATGTCACGGCTCATATTATTAATTATTTAAAAGAAGTTTTTTTTTTAAAAATGTACTTATAAAAAAATATTGTTCATATTCGGTTTCTGAATGTGGACACGAATACAGTGAGGTCGCCAATAACGGAACACTAATAACTGTTTGTATGCAAACCATGTCTGAAAGACAACCAAGTTTATCCATGAATGACATGCAGACAGCTTATTTCTTGCTCTTTCCAATGCAGTATTTGTTTTGTTTATACACCTGTGTAAAATTATAAAAAAGTTACTTAAACTACGATAGCTTGCTTCTCCAATAGCGGTATGGTTTCTCCACTAAAGAAACACGTGACGTGTTGTTATTTATAGAAAAGTACCATATCAAAACACATTTTTTAATACAATGTAACCCAAGTAAAACATTAATTTCTGATGTTTTACAAAAAAAGCAGCATATACTAAACGAATGACGGACATTGTCTGGTATTTACATGATCCAGTGTAGGCAGCCACACCAAACATGCATTAATTATCATCATGTGTATTCAAGGTCTTTCAAATACTATTTGAAAGACCTTGGTGTATTAGAATATTCTCTGTCTATTGTCAGTTTAAGTTTGTGGACCGAGAGTAAAGGGGGGTTAATTTGAACACATGATATCCTTTTATAACTGCATTTTTAATTGTCAGGCAATCTACACTGGAAATGATGACCCCCTAAGTGATTGCTTCATCCACGAATGAAATTCGAACCTTTATTGGCGACTTGACTTCACATTGCTTTCTATGACTGCATTTATGAAAGATAAGCTTTGGTGTAAAAATATGATTGAACCATAATTTAATTATATAGGACTTACGATTTACATTGGCATTCAATGCTTCATTACTTTGGAAAAGTAAGAAAACTCTTTGCAACGCTGAAGCACAAGTATTGAAAGCGTGGCTTTCATGTGGAAATTTGGTGGCATCCTGCAAGCATCTCGTGATTTTGACTCTTGTTTATTTTCAATTTTAAGTGAAAATGTTGGTGTCAGATGTCGGATGGACATGCTGTACGGTGGCACATTCAGATTTAAAACATACTGACTAGTTAAAAATATATGACATGTTGACTCAATATTTGTTCCGCTATTGGGGAAATTCCGTTATTGGCGACTTGACTGTATGACTTTTGGCTGCGCACATCATTATAACAGCTCATTACTTTTTCTAATGAAACATTTTCTGTGAAAAGTAGTTTTATTACACCCTTAATCATTTAAATGAAGAAAAACTTGAAAACTCCTACGAATACCGATGAACAACAACTGCACCGCAAATACAGCCGCATGGTCGCAGAGTACGGAGATACACAAGGTCAGAGATGGCTGCTTCCATACGGCGTTCCTTTCGGCTACAAAATCTTCTTAAAAATGTTGCAGTTTTATCGCAGGTACTGCTACTTACTTATAAATACCATAACACACTTTTGAATTTCTATCATTTCAAATCCCATGTAAGCCAGATAACTAGCGATAGCTCGCTCGTTGTTTCCTCGTCAGACTCACAGGTCACCATCATGACCATATCGGTATTGATTTAGCAGGGATAACATTATGTTTTCGCTGAGGCAAATCAAAATGGTTAGGATTTACTGCTTTCTAAACAGCTGATATGCATTCAAAATACCTCCAGAGGTTCCCCCACTCTATCCCACAGGTATCTTAGTCCAGTCTTCGTGCCTATAAATGCCTATATAAAAAAAAAACAAAAAAAAAAAATTAAAACTAGAACTAGATAATTCTGAAACGAAAAAAAAATTGATTTTTTTTTCTATATGAATAAGGTCTCTATGTTGACCGTAACGCTATGGGGGTTTAATAGCACACACTGTGGAACAACCAAAATGCCCAGTGCAGTACCAATGCACGCTTTCTCGCTGCCGTATCACATCGGACATTTAGCATTTTGTAAACAATCTTAGTCTGCATAGTCTACAGCTTTGAAGAACTTGCATTTGAAGTCAAACACGCCAATTTTCTAGACAGTGGTAAAACATCGTCCACAAGCGGCCATTTTGTTGAAAACGACATTAGAAAAACAAAATTAATGTGTTTGACTTCAAATGTAAGTTCTTCAAAGCTGTAAGTGACAATGAAATGTTTCTAGTTCAACACATTATTGTGTTAGAATCGAAATAATAAATGCCTTCCCGTACTTGAAGTTGAAGTCAAACACGCCAATTTTGTTTTTTCTACCTTGTTTTCAACAAAATGGCCGCTTGTGGATGATGGTTTATCAGTGTCTAAAAAGTTGGCGTGTTTTTGCATGCAGACTAAGATTGTTTACAAAATGCTAAATGTCCGATGTGAAAACGGCAGCAAGAAAGCGTGCATTGGTACTGCTTGGTATTTTGGTCGTTCCACAGCGTCTGCTAGTGAACCCCAATAGCGTTACGGGCAACATAGAGACCTGGTCAATATATCAATATACATATTGATATAGAAAGAAAATTCAAATTTTTTTTTTTCGTTTCAGAATTATAATTAGTGGTTCTTAATCCCCGAAAAATCATTTTTATAAAACACCCTGGACCGACTATCGAGCATATCATTTCAGGGTCCAAACTTCATGTGACTTTGTTGATATCCGTTACGAAAAATTGGTGTTCTTATATTGCTTTAGATATCGTTAACTATCACGATTTTCGGACAGTCAACAATACTCCAAAGCGAGTCTAAACATTTTGTTTATTATTGAAAATCAAATGATTGCTTTTTAAAAACTGGTACTGGAAGAATAGTTGACTGTTTGTTTATATATAATCAACTGATATTGATTCACAAGACATAAAGATACAGCCTCGGATACCGTCGTATCGGTGGGATAAGAACACAATGGCTCCGAAACATATTTCAAAAGAAATACATCACAAATAGAATACTTTCCACATAAAAATGAATTATCCCAGCGATACGACTTTTCACGCACTTAAGCATTTGGGTACCTCATTGAAAAATCCAGTGCCAGCAGCAAGAATGCTTACTTGATATTTGTACAAGTAATTAATATAGTATTCCATTACAACTGTGCTTTTATTCATTGGAAACAGTAAACATGTCTGTCTTTCTTATTTCAAAAATGGAGGTACCCTAGGAAGAATTTATATGTAAGTGATGTCATTTCGGGCACCTGCTACTTTCACGGTTAGATGACTACACTGTGTGTTTACAAGTGTATTAACTTTGGAAAACTGAATTTCAATATTTTGTATGCTTGAATTGTTTTGAACAGAAGTAATCAAAGATATTCCAAAAGTGTGTGACGTAAGACAGTTTGTAAACGAAACAAGACCGGGAATTATACAGGTTCGCGAAAAGATGTTCGCATGAAATGATGTATCCCGACAATACCTTTCTTTAAAATGCAACAATTGTCATTAAATTTGTGTAAGTATTTCATGAAAAATTGTTTGAAAGTCGGACGCTGGTGAACTGTGCTTTAAAAAAATGGCTTCCAATTTCCGGTGACGTCAGTCGCGCACTCACCAAGCGGAATAACTGCCAATAAAACAGCAATTAGGGGCACACATAGTTTGTCTTATGTGTTTCGGAGGTGAATTTTTAGTTCATATAGAAGGAATATTTTTTAAAGCAGATAAAAATACAAAATTGTAAACTAGCATCACAGGATATCATCAATATGTACCTGGCCTACAGTCTTGGCCCCTATGGATACTTTCTAGAACATCACAGTTTAGCTGCTTTTCTCACAGATGTACCATGCATTTGTCAGTACAGACAGGGAGTTAAGTTTTTTTGTACGCCTAAACTTTTATGGATATTGCTGAAAATTCAGTGCAAAAATTTAATTAAGTCACAAATTTTTACATAAGGCATTGGTATGAAAACCGCACAAAAAAGTCAAACTTTGTTTTAAAATACGGAGGATGCTCGATGGGAACCTGTCAATAAAGGTTCGTTTACAAACATGAAGCACAGGTGGAAGGAACATACCTTTGACTTTTTTTTCTTAAGCTAATGTCTTTTTCTATGCATTTAAAAATTTACTATATAGTAAAGAGCTATGAAGGAAAAAAAAATTTTTCAATTTTTTTTTTTATTTATTCTGATATCAATTTTAAAATGCATAGAAAAAGACATTAGCTTAAGAAAAAAAGTCAAAGGTATGTTCCTTCCACCTGTGTTCTTTGCAAGTTTTCATCACTGTTAAAAGTGTAAGTGGTCAGTAAAATGCAGTTTTAAACTGCAGAAGGAAAAAAGTGACTGCCAGTTTTCTGCAGTAATTTTGCAGTAAGATGTGGCCCTTGTGTTTTTTTTGAAGATTTTAAAGGTTTTTCCTATTGGTTGCCATCTCAACCAGAGTTCTACATGGAATGGATTTGTTATAACAACTTTGGTATAGCCTCATGCAATAATCATCTCTGCTAAGTTTCATCAACATGTTATTTCCATGTGCAACATAGGGAGTCAGAAGCTGTGAGTTTTCTCATTTTGCTTTTATATTACAAACAAGGTTTTTACTTAAAATATTTTCTAAAATTATTTACAAATTAAATAAGTCTCTGTCAATAAAAGCATCAAAAGTATCAATACAGTTCCTCTTCAACATAAAAGTAAACTTCTGTTAATCATGCCTGAAAGTATAAATTTTTTCTTTAAATGCATGACATATTGGCACTTTCTAGTTTTATATCTGACCGTAATTTAAAGCATTGGGGCATGTTTATGTCCTCAAGGAATATTTAAAACTCCAAAAGTTAACAAAAACATACATGTAAGTCTGACTTTTGAGTATTTCCATAGAAAAAGTCAAATTCAGAGTAGATTTATGTTACTTTTACTCCCTATCCACTCAGTTACCTTGCAATAGCCAAAGAACATTATCTTAAGTTACTAAAAGTGACTTGATAAGTTTTTTATGTCCCCGAATGGTGGCATATTAAAATTGCACTGTCCGTCCGTCTGTGCGTCCCCACTTACAATTCGTGTCCGAATTGTAACTCTGTCATGCATTGAAGGATTTTAAAATAACTTGGCACACATGTCTAGCACATCAATACGACGTGTCGCGTGCAAGACCCACATCCTTACCTCAAAGGTCAAGGTCACACTTGGAGTATGAAGGTTATGGAATCCTCTATATATGCACACATTCGTGTCCGGACTGTAACTTTGTCATGCATTGAAGGATTTTAAAATAACTTGGCACACATGTCAAGCACATCAATACGACGTGTCGGGTGCAAGACCCACATCCCTACCTCAAAGGTCGAGGTCACACTTGGAGTATGAAGGTTATGGAATCCTCTATGTATGCACACATTCGTGTCCGGACTGTAACTTTGTCATGCAATGAAGGATTTTAAAATAACTTGGCACAAATGTCTAGCACATTAAGATGACTTGTCGCGTGCAAGACCCACATCCCTACCACAAAGGTCAAGGTCACACTTAGTGTTTAAAGTAATGGAAAACTGTATGCATGGTTACTCTGTCATGCATGGAAGATAGCACATTTATTGAGCACATGGAGAGGACACAGACTGTGAGGCACCTCTTTCGGGGGCATTCGTCACTTGTGAGGGACAGCTCTTGTTTTAATATGAAGAAACAATATTCATTATCACAATTATATTTAAAAAAAACAGCAGTTAGTTTATACATGTTTGATTAATTTTTGTATACATACCAAATAACAATTTTCCATTTGTCCCTGTGAAATTGTCAATATGAAATTTACAGTTTGTCCTGGAAATGGTCATGAGTAATGGATGAGTGATGTCACATTTTTTGTTTCCAACACTTGACATCTTTTCTTCAATCAATAAATACAGCAGGGATCCTGCAACTATGGAAAAATGTGTCGTGTTTATGAACTTTTATCATTTTGACATTTTTAAAATGAATTCTGAAATACCCTAAATTTACAGAATGAAAACTGATATTATTAATAAACAACATGTGAGTGCAATCAATTTATGTTGGTCTGCATGCTTCAGATCTTTAAGTTTCATGGTACACTAGATGAAAATATATTAGAGAAAAGAGTGTTGTTTTACATTTGGTAAATATAGTTGAAATATACTGTCACAGCAATTTTCTTTGTATACTAATTTATTTATTCTCGATTGCGAAACAAGTTCTTACAACTTAGATTAATCGCTCTCGAGACTCATTCCAGATGGAATCAACCTCGAAGAGAGAGAGGCAATGTGGAATTATTTGTGTCTAGCCTTAGGACACTACCGACATGGCGATGGTAGGGATCAAACCCGGGGCCCTTCGATCCTGAGGCATACGCGCTACCATTGCGCCACGGCGGCAAGCAATTTTCTTGATAAGTGTGCAACTTATGTAGAAATGTCTCTTATATACCTTATGTCACATCATGCAATCTAGAAGACTTGGACATTCTTGGAGTTTTAGAAAAGACCAGCCTGTAAATTGATTCATCAAGATAAATCAAACAGTGCAATATGATGAATGCATGTAACATAAAGTTGTGGCTCAGTGAACATTTAGTACTGATTTATTTTATCATTTAGGATTCATCATTACAATCATTTTGATTTAATTTATTTAACTGTATTGAACTTATCATACACATACATAATACAGTTTAAAATGCCTACCTTGAGCCTGTCTTGAGCATGGTATGGTTAGAGCTCTGCTAGGCATAATCCAAACAATACTGGAGAATAACATCCTCACTCAGGCTGCATGAAGTCTGCACTGAAACAAAGGAGTGTAATAACATGCTGATTGTAGCCCCTTATCTCAATAAAAACAGTTTAAACTTTGAAAACACAGAAGAAATGAAGTATACAATTATTTACATTTCACATTTGGAACTATAACTCATGTCACATAATCCTTGATTTTAATATACAGTTGATATACACTGTCTATGCATAGACAGAAGCTGTTAACCACAATAATCTTTAAAATATGTTTGTCAAAACAAGCTGTCATGGATACAGTTACTACTCATCCAAAAAATTAAATAAATTCTAATGCAAACACACACATCATGCAGATATATTTATAAGAAATGTCTCCTAACTTAACTTTTGTCAGGAAATAATTTAGGTATCAGGGCTTATATGAGGGAGTAAATCATGCCTGCACCTGGATTTGAGCCTGTTTATTTTTCCAGATTATTTAAACAATGCCACTAATAAGTTTGACCATCTGCAAATTTACGAAGTGCCCAGCGTATGACGACGTAAATCTCGCGAGATACTGGAAGTAAACAAAAGTCACTGGAAACCAGATAACTTGGAACGTGGGCTCCGGAGTATAATTTTAAAGGAGATTCTGAAATAACATTTGGGTCACTTCTGTTGCAATGTATGGTGTTGGGCCCAGTATTCGTGGTAGGCCCAGAATTCGTGATATTTAGATTAAGATCTTGATATTCTAATACGCGAGCAAAGCGCGTTCACATTTTCTATCAACAAACACCCCACCCAACCATCTCTGTCAAACCAATATAAAGAAAAAAATGCGGCATAAATTAGTAGTAAAACCATTTTATCATTTACATATTCAATTAAATAGTTGTTTTTTTTACAATTGATTTCTGTAAAATTAAGTTTTTCTACAAATTAAATATGATTTCTAGCTAGATGTCAAAGTTGGCAAGCGTCTGTCCACAATTTTGTACTAAGGGCAGAAACTACGGCCGTCCTAATGAGGGTCGTTCAGTGATATTAATGATAATATTTAGTTAAAGAAAATAAGCTTTTCGTCATTTTAATTGGCATTTTTGTCAATTTAACGCCAACAATCATTCCTGTCCCCTTAATTATGTCCCAACTGTCCCCATTAAGTTAAATAACTGTTAATATGTTAAAGTACATGTTTACCGTTAATTAGTTACAATGCGTTGATGTTCTTGTACCTATAAATAACAAAATGTGCAGATCTATTTAAGTTACTCCCACAGTATGTGAACATTTTTTAATTATTTGAAGGATTACTGCTTTTTAAACTATTACTGGAAGGATTTTTCATTGCTAATTTTTTTGTTATCAACTGATTCTGATTCACAAGACATGAAAACATGATTTTTAAACGTGATTCTAAAAAAAGATGTGTGACACTTTTGATGCTATGTGACTTTTTGAATGACCCACGAATTCTGGTGCATATATTCCTGTGATGTCACAGGTCAACACACGTAATATGTTGACGGCTGTGTCATCAATGTGACAGTCGAAATAAATATAGTAAGTCAGATGCTGAAAATTAAGTTTTTAGTTATTTTTAGCTCGACTATTCAGAGAATATGGAGAGCTATTACAGTCACTTGTGCATCGGCGTCGGCTTTGCTTCTTTGGTTAAAGTTTTGCCTGCTAAGTACTATCATGCACATATCTCAGTAACCACTTATGATATTGACTTGAAACTTTGTTCATGTCTTTAGGGGTGTCATACAATCAAGGCAGATAACTCTTGTATAAATTTAGTACAAATTATGGCCCTTGTTTGACTTTGAAAATTTGGTTTAAGTTTTGCCTGCTAGGTACTATCATGCACATATTTCAGTAACCACTTACGATATTGACTTGAAACTTCGTTAATGTCTTAAGGGGTGTCACACAGTCAAGTCAGATAACTTGTATAAATTTGATACAAATTATGGCCCTTGTTTGACTTTGAAAATTTGGTTAAAGTTTTGCCTGCTAGGTACTATCATGCACATATCTCAGTAACCACTTATGATATTGACTTGAAACTTTTTTTATGTCTTAAGAGGTGTCACACAGTCAAGTCAGATAACTCTTGTTTAAATTTAGTACAAATTATGGCCCTTGTTTGACTTTGAAAATTTGGTTAAAGTTTTGCCTGCTAGGTACTATCATGCACATATCTCAGTTACCACTTATGGTAGTTATATCAAACTTCAGGGGTAAATTTTGTATCAAACAATTAATTTACCAAAAATTAAATCTATAGTTATAGATTTTGATTTTTTTTATGATTCAACTTTCCTAGTTATACTTAATAGTTAGCAGAATTTTGTTTTGCTATTACACTGATAAAAGTTTTGTTTTATTAGCAAACACCCACAATAGTTGAGCTTGCTGTCTTATGGACAGCTCTTGTTAAAGTACGTTGTTTATTTGTTTAAATTTTTTTTTTGTACTCCGTAATGTTATAATGGATTCTTAGTACCACGAAAACTGGGACAACCAGCATAACTTTTTGGTCGACCCACGAATTCTGGTGCACATATTCCTGTGACGTCAAAGGTCAACACACTTTATATTTTGGAAGCTGTGTAAACAATGTGACAATCAGCATAAATAAAGAAAGTCGTACATGTTAAATGTTAGATGTTCTTGGTTATATTTTGACCTTGGTTGTTTCTTTGTTTATTTTTTTGTACTCCGTAGTGTTATAAAAAGTTCTAATTACCACGAAAACTGGGCCAACCAGCATACCAGTTTCAGTGACCCTATAAATACTTCTGGCTGAGTTACCAAATCTTATGAAATTAAACCTATTCTGTTTATGGATTACTATTGTGTTATCTGTCCCCAATCAGCGGGGTTATTATTTTGTTATAATCTTTTAATATGATCTCAAAAAATTCTTACAATTAATATTATCACAAGAAATATTCAACGATGGGAATTACAATTTATTTTTAATTTGACTTTTCAACATTGCCAAAATTCGAAATTCTCCAGTTAGAAAATTGAATGACTTTTTGGAAATTGGTCATAGATAATTTAATAATTACAGTATAACCTGCATAAGCGGTCACCTGTATATAAGGTGACCCTGTCTGTAACGGTCAGTCAAAGGTGCGACGGCAAGAAATTACTCTAAATGTAACCTGTTTATAGCGTGACCCTGTTTAACGCGGTCAGCGGCCACTTATTTTAGTCCGGAACTGATTATATAACGGCCAATGACAAAAAAAAACAGCGTGCATGTATTACGGCAATTAGCCAGAAGCATTAAACAGCTGATTAAAACCGATTGAATGTCAAGTGTTTTTTTCCGGGCCTCTAGGGGCCGAAATTTGGCCCCATTCCCCTCCAAAATTAATATATATTTTTCCCCATTTTTGACAAAAAATTCCCCTCAAAATGTTGAAAAAAATCTTGGATTTATTTAATCAAGAGTTGGCCAAACTTGTTATAAAAACACAAGTTTTCATAAATTATAGCTTCAGAATAATTTCTTGCAACTATTTGACACCTTACATGAAGAAAGGTCAGCCGAAAATCGCTGATTTTTCGTTTGTCACCTATTTTCGCGACCCCGATTTTTGTTATTTTTTCAACGAAAACAGTGTTCCGAAGATGAAAAAAGATACTAATTCAATGTTTTCAATTGAAAATAGAAGTATTACTTATTATTCATGTGTGTTTTAACACCAATGCGGCTAAGTTATGATCCTGACACCAGTATTTTTATATAACATTTTATTATGTTAAATTCGTATGTCTTCTCTTTATATTTGGCACAAGAATAATGTCATTTACATACTTGATTGTTTTGGTTCTTTATAATATTACTTTTGTTTGTAATTGTGCTTATTAGGTCCACCATCCTCTAAAGAGGCTATAATCGGTACGACCCGTTTATAATATTACATTTTTAAACAGTATATTTTATACATTTTCTGGAAAATTCATTCTGGCAAAATGACAAAAAAATTCCCCTCCTGACGGGCCCCGCCACCTTTCCCCTCAGACTGAAAAAAAACACTGAATGTGGATTATGATCATTGAAAATGTGTGAATAATACATAAATTTTAAAAGAATAGATCAATTAGGTGAGTTTGTTTGGTTTGCTTGATATTTTAGTGATTATCTTGAGCAATGATTGAGCGATTTTTATGCACGAGATTTTTTATGAATTTCCGTGATTTTGCGTAAGTTTGATCGAAAATTATTCAGGTTAATTGAAATATCATTAGGTATAAAAATCTATGACAAGGCAGTCTGTATGCCAGTATGTCTTCACCTAAACGTAAAACGCTTTCAATAGAAGAACAAGTTTGTGTAATAAAAGCATTTGAATGTGGGAATAGTTCTCGAAAACTTGCTGATCAATTCTGTGTGGGAAGAACACAGATTCAACAAACCATCAAAAGGAGGGCTGAATATTTGTCTCAGTATGAAATTGACACGAATTACATTAAAAGCATAAATTATGAGTGTATCATATAAATTGATATGCCATAGGTGTTATGTAATAAACTACCAAAACTAGATACATGTATTGCCTAACCTTATCAAAATTTTATCATATCCTTGTCAACCTGGATATAGTGGTCACCTGTCTATAGTGGTCACTTTCGCCCATTCCCCTTGCTGAACGCTATAGGCAGGTTAAACTGTATTTTTAATAGGGTAAATTAAAAGAACATATAGAACATGTTTCATAGCCTTGCACTTAACAAAATGAAAATCAATGATAAGGAAAAAAGATATCCCTAAGCACCTAAGTATAAATATCCCTAAGCACCTAAGTATACACTACATTAGTGTATACTTCTATGCCCTAAGTATCATTACACCAGGTAAAACATGGCTTGAAACTTTGGCTCTAAAGTGGCTCCAACTTTTCTTAATTGGCGAAAATGCTGGTGACAAGTTTGAAAAACCCAGAGGAGGCCCTGCATCTTGGCCCTCTTGTTCGTGAAAAGTGTGCCAAATTGGGTACACTAACTCTACCTACCATAAGCTTATAATCATAAAATTGGCATGAGACCAGTTTCTGAATCGTACCAGTTTTGGACTACCCGTTCTCATAGCTTTCGCATATAACACTTAAGAATGGGAATACCATATAGTTTCGAACACCATCATCCAAACAAGCAGCAAATGAAATTTCATTTTCTAAAGACAAGTACAAACAAAGAAATTCTACATTTTTTACCTCTGTCACTGAATTTGTTTACATGTCATCATGTGAGGGATTAGCACATGCGCGGGGGATAACTGGAAAGTGTGCCCACTCTAAATGGCAGTTTTCCCCCTTGGCACTGGAAAAATAGACAAACCTCTAAAACTCCTCTGAAATGCTTATTTTGCGTTAAAATTGATATCAAATTACTTTTTTTTAAGTCAAACTGTGCGGATAAACAAAAATTGCTTGCAAAACATGGCACAGTTCAAGGGTTGTGAACAGTGATGTATGAATTGGAACAGCATGGAACGGATTGTTTGGAGCGTCTGAAAAGCAGAGAAATCAATTTACACTTTAGAAAATAAAAGTTATCGCAGATTTAAATCTATGATTCCAAAGTTGTTCAGGATAAAATAATGTCAGAAACTGGTACTGTACATCAACTCTTTAACATTAATTAGGCTATCCTTTCAGAGCCCCTATTTTGGTAGGCATGTGCAAAAGACAATGGTCTTGTTTACATCTTTTAAAAGGGGATAGACTAAGTCACTTACATTCTAAATGCGTACCGGTAGATGCCTTTTGCTAACAAGACATACTTAAAAAACAATATACAGAAAACTTTGATTTTTTGTCGGAAACTGGTTTCATACCAGTAGAGTAATTATAATTATGTTGTTGAAAGCTTTTTGTTTTGTTTGAAATCAATTTAAACTTTCATACGAGTCTACGATAAAATCTGAGTTTTCACCTTTTACCAAAGGAAGAAAGGAACGTGATCTAATAATCCGATTGGTTTACTGGTCAGTATGACGTCAGGGCGAAGCCGAGAATTACCGGTAGCCCAGATCAAAGTATCCTCAAGAGACCATTGTTTGTCCCCCTAAGCATTAAACTCGAAAAAGAAAATAACAGTTGCAGTAAAATAAAAATAAGCCATTTACTTGTCAAATAAATTCTTTCCTTTAAATTGTGTTGAATGTCAAACAAAACACACAAACTGGAAGCATTGTATAGAGCTATGAATTTACATCCACCAATTTGAATGGTTCATATTTCGTCAGTAGGCGCATGTGACAAACTAGGCCAAAAAATATCCATATAAGGTTAAACGTTGTGTACTTAAAACTTAAAGAGAACATTTTTTGGGGGAAAATGGGATATTGTTTAACAGTATTTTCACAGTTAAGGCCAGCATTTTTATACCCCCAAAACGAAGTTTAGGGGGGTATATAGGAGTCACCCGGTGGTTGGTCGGTCGGTTGGTCGGTCGGTCGGTCGGTTGGTCGGTCGGTCGGTCGGTCGGTCGGTCGGGCGGTCGGTCGGTCGGTCTGTTGCATTTTCCTTGTCCGGAGCATAACTTGAAAACTACTAGTTGGAATTCAATACAACTTCATACAATGGTCAAGCACATTGAGAGGAAGTGCAGTGCACAAGAACTATAACTCCATCTTGACTAATTACAGAGTTATTGCCCTTTGTTACTTTTCCTTGTCCGGAGCATAACTTGAAAACTACTGGTTGGAATTCAATACAACTTCATACAATGGTCAAGCACACTCAGAGGAAGTGCAGTGTACAAGAACTATAACTCTATCTTGAGTATTTACTGAGTTACTGCCCTTTGTTAGTTTTCCTTGTCCGAAGCATAACTTGAAAACTACTAGTTGGAATTCAATACAACTTCATACAATGGTCAAGCACATTGAGAGGAAGTGCAGTGCACAAGAACTATAACTCCATCTTGACTAATTACAGAGTTATTGCCCTTTGTTACTTTTCCTTGTCCGGAGCATAACTTGAAAACTACTAGTTGAAATTCAATACAACTTCATACAATGATCAAGCACAATCAGAGGAAGTGCAGTGTACAAGGACTATAACTCTATCTTGAGTATTTACTGAGTTATTGTCCTTTGTGACCTTTCATTGTCCGGAGCATAACTTGAAAACTACTGGTTGGAATTCAATACAACTTCATACAATGGTCAAGCACATTGAGAGGAAGTGCAGTGCACAAGAACCATAACTCCATCTTGACTAATAACAGAGTTATTGCCCTTTGTTACTTTTCCTTGTCCGGAGCATAACTTGAAATCTACTAGTTGGAATTCAGTACAACTTCATACAATGATCAAGCACACTCAGAGGAAGTGCAGTGTACAAGAACTATAACTCTATCTTGAGTATTTACTGAGTTACTGCCCTTTGTTAGTTTTCCTTGTCCGAAGCATAACTTGAAAACTACTAGTTGGAATTCAATACAACTTCATACAATGGTCAAGCACATTGAGAGGAAGTGCAGTGCACAAGAACTATAACTCCATCTTGACTAATTACAGAGTTATTGCCCTTTGTTACTTTTTCTTGTCCGGAGCATAACTTGAAAACTACTAGTTAAAATTCAATACAACTTCATACAATGATCAAGCACAATCAGAGGAAGTGCAGTGTACAAGGACTATAACTCTATCTTGAGTATTAATGAGTTATTGCCCTTTGTGACCTTTCATTGTCCGAAGCATAACTTGAAAACTACTGGTTGGAATTCAGTACAACCTCATACAATGGTCAAGTATATTTAGAGGAAGTGCAGTGCACAGGAACCATAACTCCATCTTGACTCATTACAGAGTAATTACCCTTTGTTACTTTTCCTTGTCCGGAGCATAACTTGAAAACTTCTGGTTGGAATTCAATACAACTTCATACAATGGTCAAGCACAGTGAGAGGGACTGCAGTGCACAGGAACCATAACTCCATCTTGACTTTTTACAGGGTTATTGCCGTTTGTTACTTTTCCCTGTCTGGAGCATTTTTCGAAAACTACAAGTTGGAATTCAATACAACTTCATACAATGGTCAAGCACAATGAGAGGAATTGCTAAGAACAATATCTCTTTTTAGTTTGTTTGCAAGGTATTATGTTACTACGAACTTCTTCAGTTTATAAAGCAATCCTTTTGGGGGTATTAATCACATTTAGTGATAGCTCTAGTTTTATTTTATTTTTTTCAAAAAATTTGAGTCGGGGGGGGAATAAAAATAAAATCTAGGAATTTAAGCAGTTGACAAGAAAAATAAAAAAAAAGTACATGAAACTTTGCAGGGATGTTCCTTGCATGAAGCTCTATCAAAGTTGTTCAGAGAATTCCATTTCATGCAGAACACTGGTTGCTATGGCAACAAATAGGAAAAAATTAAAAAATCTTCTCTAAAGCCTCAAGGCGGAGTGCTCAGATATTTAGCATGTGGCATTGTCTAGTGGACCTCTACCAAGATTGTTCAAATTATGACCCCCGGGTCAAAATTGACCCCGCCCGGGTGGGTCACTTGGCTTTACATAGGCTTTAATATATAGGAAAAACTCTTCTTCTCTGAAACCACAAGACCTAGAGATTAGATATTTGGCATGTAGAAATGCCTAGTGGACCTCTAGGTCAAAATTAACCCCTCCAGGAGGGTCACTTGATTTTACATAAGCTTATACAGGAAAATCTTTAAAAATCTTCTTTTCTGAAACCACAGGGCCTAGAGCTTAGATATTTAGCATGTACATGTAGCATTGCCTAGTAGACTTCAAAGTTTGTTCAAATCATACCCCTGGGGTCAATATTGGCCCCGCCAAGGGGGTCACTTGTTTTACAAAGATGTATATAGGAAAACCTATTTGGTATGTTACATTGTCTTGTGGTCTTCCACCTACTTTGTTGAAATCATGCTTCTTGGGTTAAAAATGACCACACCCATTAGGCAAGTGGACTTGTATTCAGGTGAGTGATATAGGGCCATGATGGCCCTCTTGTTTGTTAACAGTAGAAAACAAGACGAAACAGTAATGCAGACATAAAAGACTTGAAATGAGCGAATGTTTTACAGGAGTTGCATAGGCGAATTCGTTCATGATCATTTGAAATAGAAGACAAACATTATCCCTTTGTATCGCAGAGAAGCAGTTTCAACTGCATTTATTCATAAAATCTAACTTTACATAACAATAACGTAACTTAATAAGTTATTTTAAGTTATATTAACAATCTATTAACAAAAATCAAAACATTCTGCTGGGCTGCGCTTTCCGTTATAAGACCGCAATAAGACCGTAATGTCAGCCACACTTTAAACATGTCCGACACGGTCAATATATTAATAGAATGCGTAATAGAATGTAAAATTCTATGAATAGTTAGTTCATTTTCCGGCAGAATGGAATTTCTGTTAACGAAATTTATATTTCTCTTTTTTTATAAGAACGGTAAATGATATTCTTCATCAAAATAACTTATATGAATTAGATAAATTATACAAAATATAACGCCTGCAGTTACTCTTATTGAATTTAAACAGTTGTAAGCACTAATTTACATTTTGACTCTTTGAAAAATCTATTCAGTGTGATTTTCATCTTGTCATTTAATTTTTCTTATTTTATTGTATGTAACAAGGTGTTTAGTTTGCGGATATGGATTTACGTATCTTTTCTTGATGTTTGTGTACAAAGCAAAGTTCATGCCCCAGAGGCCTCTAATGTAGAATAATTACGTGTTTAATTTTGATTTTTGACGAAGCTATCCATAGACTCGTGTCCGTGGATCAAATTAATTTTGCATTGCAAATACTCGACACCGCCTTCTGGTGGCACCGAATGAAAGATTCCAACCTTAAATGGACTTTTCTTCACTATTTCTGCACAATATCTCTTTAATGTTGCTGTTTTTATGTGTATGCATGATGATATGACATTCATAATTTTCATATAATTATAACAAATTTGGTGCCCAATATTGAGAATTTCTTTGTCGACACTTTTGGTGTGGGTTACATACATGTAAATACAAAGTTTTCAGGGGGGGAGCAAGCAATAGAACTAACTTGCTCTTAGTAGAGAGAATTTGCACATGTCAATATTAAAAGCTCAAATGACTGGCAAGCTGTAACTCACTGGTTATAGATCAATATCTGGTGAAACTTTTCTGACTATAGTCAGGTTGGTTATAATACTTTATTTAGTAACGGTAAAGGTACAAAAATGTAACTAAATACAGTAACAGAGTTGTGAAAAATAGCCTGATTTCACATTGTTGAATATATTGCGGAGATTGATCGACAGTTTTGACTTTGTTAATTTAAAATAATCAGTTTTGTTGACCTTAAACGCCATTGTTTTTGACGTATCCAGGCTTTGCACAGTTTAAATATTGGTTAGATACAAGTACTGGGAACTGGTGAATTGAGAGCGTCTATGACTATGTTAGAAGAAATTCCTCTACCATACTGTGCAGGACCTCTACCAAGATTGTTCAAATTATGACCCCTGGGTCAAAATTGACCCCGCTCGGGAGGGTCACTTGGTTTTACATAGGCTATATATAGGAAAAACTTTAAAAATCTTGTTCCCTGAAACCACAATGCATAGAGCTTACATGTAAATATTTGGCATGTAGCTTTGTCTAGTGGACCTCTACCAAGACTGTTCAAATTCTGACCCCCGGTTCAAAATTGACCCCGCCTGGGGGGTCAAAATTGACCCCACCCGGGGGGGGGGGGGGGGACCTTGATTTTACATAGGCTTATATAGGAAAATCTTGTAAAATCTTGTTCTCTGAAACCGCAAGGCGTAGAGATTAGATGTTTGTCATGTAGAAATGCCTAGTGAACCTCTACCAAGATTGTTCAAATCATGACCCTGGGGTCAAAATTAAACCTTCCGGGGAGGGGGGAGGTCACTTTATTTCAGATAGACTTATATAGGGAAAACTTAGAGAGACCAGGCAGGCAGGCAGAGCTTAGATATTTGGAATGTTACGTAGCATTGTGTAGTGGACCTCTACATATTGTTTTAAAATCATGACCCCTAGTATTATAGCCAATGGTAGTCAGGTGAGCGATATAGGGCCATCTTGACCATCTTGTTTTATTTTTCTTGTCGACTGCCCAACTTTCTTGGATTTATTTTTATTCCCCCCCCCCAGTCAAATTTTTGAAAAATTTCCCGTTTTCCTCTCGATATATTCATAATATTCAACAAATTGCAAAGCAAACAATTTAAATCATGTGTTTTTCTACTTGTCTGCTATTTGACTATTTGACAGCAACCATTTTGGAATTTACCTTAAACGTGCCAGTTAAACTTGCATTTGGAGTGCAATTTGCACTTCGGTAAAAGTAGTATGAGCAACTTCCGGCACTCCAAATGCAAAAAAGATCTATTTGTGATACATTATGCTTCAATACCTTCTAATTATATGTCAAACTGTATGTTTTGTATGTAGGGCATTGGCCTTGTATTCATGTATTTGTATGTTTTGAATACCTCATATTTGCATGTTTTACATGTATTGAGAATAATAAAGTTCTGTTCTGTTCTGTCTGCTTTTTGAATAAGGATGCATTTATAATTGGTCCATTTTGATAATAGATCGTCGAAAATAATCGGACAGGGATTTCCAATCAATCATTGATTATTAATTGATCTTTTTTTATGCCCCCGAAGGGTGGCATATTAAAATCGCACTGTCTGTCTGTGCGCTGACATTCATGTCCGGACTGTAACTTTGTCATGCATTGAAGGATTTAAAAAAAAATTGGCATAAATGTCTAGCATACGTGTCGCATACAAGACCCATGTCCCTACCTCAAAGGTCAAGGTCACAGTTGGAGTTGGAAGGTAATGGAATCCTCTATATATTCACACATTTATGTCCGGACTGTAACTCTGTCATGCATTGAAGGATTTCAATAACTTGGCACAAATGTCTAGCACATCAAGACGATGTGTCCCTTGCAAGACCCACGTCCCTTCCTCAAAGGTCAAGGTCACACTTTGAGTTTATTGGTAATGGAATCCTCTATATTTGCACACATTCGTGTCCGGACTTACTTTGTTATGCATTGATTGATTTTAAAATAACTTGGCACAAATGTTCAGCATATCAAGCTGATGTGTGGGGTGCAAGACACACATCCCTACCTCAAAGGTCAGAAGGTAATGGAATCCTGTTCATGTCTTAAAGGGTGTCACACAGTCAAGTCAGATAACTCTTGTATAAATTTGATACAAATTATGGCCCTTGTTTGACTTTGAAAATTTGGTTAAAGTTTTGCCTGCTAGGTACTAAATTTGGTTAAAGTTTTGCCTGCTAGGTACTATCATGCACATATCTCAGTAACCACTCATGATATTGACTTGAAACTTTGTAAATGTCTTTAGGGGTGTCACACAGTCAAGTCAGATAACTCTTGTATAAATTTAGTGCAAATTATGGCCCTTGTTTGACTTTGAAAACTTTGGTTAAAGTTTTGCCTGCTAGGTACTATCATGCACATATCTCAGTAACCACTTATGATATTGACTTGAACTTTGTTAATGTCTTAAGGGGTGTCACACAGTCAAGTCAGATAACTCTTGTTTAAATTTAGTACAAATTATGGCCCTTGTTTGACTTTGAAAATTTTGTTAAAGTTTTGCCTGCTAGGTACTATCATGCACATATTTCAGTAACCACTTATGATATTGACTTGAACTTTGTTAATGTCTTAAAGAGTGTCACGCAGTCAAGTCAGATAACTCTTGTATAAATTTGATACAAATTATGGCCCTTGTTTGACTTTGAAAATTTGGTTAAAGTTTTGCCTGCTAGGTACTATCATGCACATATCTCAGTAACCACTTATGATATTGACTTGAAACTTTGTTAATGTCTTAAGTGGTGTCACACAATCAAGACAGATAACTCTTGTTTAAATTTAGTGCAAATTATGGCCCTTGTTTGACTTTGAAAATTTGGTTAAAGTTTTGCATGCAAGGTACTATCATGCACATATCTCAGTAACCACTTACGGTAGTTATATCAAACTTAGCAATAGTGTACAGGGGTACATTTTGTATCAAACAATTAATTTACCAAAAATTAAATATAAAGTGATAAATTTTGACTTTTTTTATGATTCAACTTTCCTAGTTTATACTTAATAGCAGAATTTTGTTTTGCTATTATAGTGATAAAAGTTTTGTTATACCCCCAAAACGAAGTTTAGGGGGGTATATAGGAGTCACCCGGTGGTTGGTCGGTCGGTCGGTCGGTCGGTCGGTCGGTCGGTCGGTCGGTCGGTTGCATTTTCCTTGTCCGGAGCATAACTTGAAAACTACTAGTTGGAATTCAATACAACTTCATACAATGGTCAAGCACATTGAGAGGAAGTGCAGTGCACAAGAACTATAACTCCATCTTGACTAATTACAGAGTTATTGCCCTTTGTTACTTTTCCTTGTCCGGAGCATAACTTGAAAACTACTAGTTGGAATTCAATACAACTTCATACAATGGTCAAGCACATTGAGAGGAAGTGCAGTGCACAAGAACTATAACTCCATCTTGACTAATTACAGAGTTATTGCCCTTTGTTACTTTTCCTTGTCCGGAGCATAACTTGAAAACTACTGGTTGGAATTCAATACAACTTCATACAATGGTCAAGCACATTGAGAGGAAGTGCAGTGCACAAGAACTATAACTCCATCTTGACTAATTACAGAGTTATTGCCCTTTGTTACTTTTCCTTGTCCGGAGCATAACTTGAAAACTACAAGTTGGAATTGAATACAACTTCATACAATGATCAAGCACACTTAGAGGAAGTGCAGTGTACAAGAACTATAACTCTATCTTGAGTATTTACTGAGTTATTGCCCTTTGTTACTTTTCCTTGTCCGAAGCATAACTTGAAAACTACTAGTTGGAATTCAGTACAACTTCATACAATGGTCAAGTACATTTAGAGGAAGTGCAGTGCACAGGAACCATAACTCCATCTTGACTCATTACAGAGTTATTACCCTATGTTACTTTTCCTTGTCCGGAGCATAACTTGAAAACTTCTGGTTGGAATTCAATACAACTTCATACAATGGTCAAGCACAGTGAGAGGAAGTGCAGTGCACAGTAACCATAACTCCATCTTGACTAATTACAGGGTTATTGCCCTTTGTTACTTTTCCCTGTCTGGTGCATTTTTCGAAAACTACAAGTTGGAATTCAATACAACTTCATACAATGGTCAAGCACAATGAGAGGAACTGCTAAGAACAATATCTCTTTTTAGTTTGTTTGCAAGGTATTATGTTACTACGAACTTCTTCAGTTTATAAAGCAATCCTTTTGGGGGTATTAATCACATTTAGTGATAGCTCTAGTTTTATTAGCAAACACCCACAATAGTCGAGCTTGCTGTCTTATGGACAGCTCTTGTTTAGCACAATGTTTAGAGCATTCAAAAAGACAAATATTAAGACATGTCATTGAAAAGCAACATTTTCGAAAAAGTCAAGAAAAAACACAGAAATAGAAAATTGCATTAGAAATATTTGATGTTTACACTTAAATCCAAGTATTTGTCCACATACTATTTGCAAAAGGATTCCGACGACTATTGCACTGAACACATTAAATTTTCAGGAAATGCGTGCAAAAATTCACTGCACTATACAGTAATCAGGCCTCAGACCACAGTTATTTTTACTATATGTTCTATATAAACATTATGCCCTGTGGCAATTTTGTTGACATCCCAAACCCCAAAAAGTAACCTGTTCTGAATAGTACCATCCAAGAGAAAAAATTTCAGCAGCAGCAAACTAGGAGTTGACTGGCTTTATTTTCCACTATTTGAGGTCAAAGTTCATGTGTTTAAATAATATCTGAAAATGGCCGGAACCCTGCAAAATCACTGATGTAAATAAGAAGTCACTGTAAAACCTGAAACAAAATGCACATTAAACTATTTCAGGTCTACACTGACCAAAAAGGCCATTTATCTCATCTCTTTCATTCAAAAAGTCAATAATATCTAGCCTCAAACAAAGGCACTATTTTTCCTAAAACTGCTTCCCTATTGTGGTCAACCAAGGGCAAATAACTGTGGTCTGATGCCTAGTTTACTCACAGCTTGACACTTCACTGACTTCAGTTGACAGCTGATCAAAAGTGAAGGCATCACTTGTTTTGCTCTCTCAACCAATTAGAACCCGAGGTTTTCCAATACTTTATTTTAATTATAATTATTTAACGCACACGTGTGGAGTCGTAACACTCGATAATCTGCGTATAATTATAATTTGTGACAGTGAATCTTCTAATCATGTTTATTGGATAAAATGAGAATTTGATTGGCAGTGCTTTTGTTGAGAAGTGATTTTAAAAATTAGCGTGTTTGCCAATTTATTACTGGCTAGTTAGTACAGTTATTTTTCAGAAGCCCAGACAAACTCTGTCCCTTTTTCAACAATGAAATTATTAGTAGCATGTTTCTGGGGAAGTTTATTGAAAATTAAGGTGTTTGCAGACACATCGCTGTTTTTCATTTATTTATCAATGATTACAGTAATAAGCTGATAATCAACAAACACGCCAACTTTTAAGTCACTTCTCAACAAACCCAGCGCATATTAAAGCATAATTTCATCCAATTTACATAATTAAAAGGTTCAGTGTAACAATATTCAATTATACACAGATTATCGGGTATTATGACAGTGCACCTGTTTGTAATAGAGTATCAAAGAGCGCAAAATATTTGACGCTTTTACATTTTAACTATTGTGACTTGTCAACTTAATGCCAAGCTATGTTTTGTATATTGCGGTGATTTTTGACATGCGTTTCTCAAATAAATCTCTGCGTTCTGTAAATGTATTTTTGTAGCATCCTTTTGCAAAACGGTACAAATACGTGGATTAAAGCGTTCCCGGTTCTCTCCATAGTATTAGGTCTAGTGACAATTGCTTATTAAAAATTATAATCGATTGTTGGCGACTTCAGACATCTTTCGATCAATTTTCGATTATAATCGATCATCGTAGTATTCCTATTTATGAAATTAAGAAAAATCTTTGGACCAAACTTTTATTAACTTTTTGTCACGGGAATCGGTCTGACAGGTTGAAAATTGGTCCAGATCAGCAACTTTTCGGTTTTCCCGAGTCCTGTACATGCTATTTATTACTGGGTTTATCAAGTGTTTTGATTACAATTGCATTTACAATGTTTAAAGGTCCAATACTAACGAAAGCGAAAATTCAAATATACTTTAAAAAACACAGAAATAAGTTATTATACCCCCAAAACGAAGATTGGGGGGGTATATAGGAGTCACCTGGTGGTTGGTCGGGCGGGCGGTCGGTCAGGCAGTCTGTTGCATTTTCCTTGTCCGGAGCATAACTTGAAAACTACTAGTTGGAATTCAATACAACTTCATACAATGGTCAAGCACATTGAGAGGAAGTGCAGTGCACAAGAACCATAACTCCATCTTGACTCATTACAGAGTTATTGCCCTTTGTTACTTTTCCTTGTCCGGAGCATAAATTGAAAACTACGGTTTGGAATTCAATACAACTTCATAAAATGGTCAAGCACATTGAGAGGAAGTGCAGTGTACAAGAACCATAACTGTACCTTGACAAATTACAGAGTTATTGCTAAGAAAAATATCTCTTTTTAGTTTGTTTGCAAGGTATTATGTTACTACGAACTTCTTCAGTTTATAAAGCAGTCTTTTGGGGGTATTAATCACATTTAGTGATAGCTCTAGTTTTTAATAAAAATTGAAAGTTGGTATGTTGAAATTCCAAATGAACCACAGTACATGTACAATTATTTTTCAATGCATTATGAACAAAGTTAAAAAGACCTGGGTAGTCATTTTGTCGAATCAATGAGATTTAAACATAATACACATACTTTTCTTTGTGTTCCAAACACTTTCTGTAAATTTTAACATGCAAATCTTCATAGATAGTATGTTTAGTAGTCGAATACTGATAGAGGAGGAAAATGTTTTTTTTTACAGGGTGTTCAGGCTCAGAGAAGCAGTGTTACAGCTTCTGCAACATCTGTAGAGGTAAGTATTATTGAACATTTTATAAAAGCAGTCTCCAATCTCATGTTAATGGTTGGTGAGATATTGAACTGGGTTACGAAAGCCAGAGATCTGAAACTGATGTCAATGAATAGTTGCATGGTGATTTTAGATCCAGTTGAAATACAATGTTGTTACCATATTCTCAGAAATTCTTGAAAATGATATTTTCTTCCCCTGCCCACAATTAAGTACAGATGATGGAGAATAACTGTTTTTAAGTTAATGGTACTGAAATGCTGTGACCTTGTCTTCATTCAAATATTTGAAAAAAGGTTCATTTGGTGATGTTGAAATAATACCACACAGATGTTTCCTATGACAGAAGATGTGTCAAGTGAAACAGTCAGTTCCTGTGCACAAATATGGGGACTATCAAAATTTTGCAGACTCAACATGTTGCCTTATCATTGTCAACAGTTGTCAAGCTTCCTACTTGCTTATTTATCCCCCCCCCCCCCCGAAGGCGAAGGGAATATTAGTAATGGTCTCCGTCCATCCGTCCGTCCGTGTTTCCGTGCCAATTTTGTCCGGAGCATAACTCCAAAAGTACTTGAGGGATTTTCTTCAAACTTAATACACTGACAGAGCACATTGGTAGGAAGTGCAGTGTGCAAGAACAATAACTCTACCTTGCCTACTTTTAGAGTTATTCCCTTTTATCAGATTTACTTTAAAAGTTTTGTCCAGAGCATAACTCCAAAAGTGCTTGAGGAATTTACTTCAAACTTAATACACTGATAAAGCACATTGGTAGGAAGTGCAGTGTGCAAGAACAATAACTCTACCTTGCCTACTTTTAGAGTTATTCCCCTTTATCAGATTTACTTGTCCGAAGCATAACTCCAAAAGTACTTGAGGGATTTTCTTCAAACTTAAAGGGAACCGAAAGTCAAAAAAAAATTTATTCCCATGTTGTAGTCCGTACAATTTAATACAGAATCGCTTATTTGCAATCAAAATTAATGCGATATTAATTTTGTTATACTTGATTTAAAACGTCAATTTTCAGACGGTCGCTTGCTCAATGTAATTCGCCATATTTGCTTTACAGAGTCACGTGACCTTCTATGTGTGACGTCACACTGCACTGATCAGTTTCCGAGACCAGCGACCGCTACCTTTTTCTTTTGATTGCTGATAGTATATAATTGAATTTTCCTTTGATCCATAACAAAAAAAAATCTTTTATTATCTATTACGAGCTTCCTTACCATTGATGGCCTTTCACAGTTTTCACGACAACTTCCTTTTGAACCTACATTATTAGATTTTTTTAGGGACCGATAATTGCACCTGTTACTTATAAACAAATGAGACAAAGTGCGAAGATTAATTTCAATTTACGTCAAAAGTATTTGAGCAGCATTTGCAAGTAAAACACATATTTTATAATTGATGATCACGGACTTGTACCGTATAATTTTGAACCCGAGTACATGGAGGAAGAACTAGAGGAAATTATTCAATCTAAATACACCCCAGATCCCTCTTTGTTACATGGGGACAAAATATAGATGATCGTGTTAAAATCATTTATAAATTATCGCTACATATTGATATTGATTGTTCCTCTTGATGCAATGTTAGATTTCATTTTTTCCCGGGGGACCCCCCCCCCCACCAGGACAACTGTGCGTATACTTAATTTTTATTCAGGTACGCTTTTACATAGAAAAACGTTTCATTAGAGTACAAAATTTTTGTCATCAACAGCAAAAATCATATATTTTCTGGACATTTGTAGAGGTGCTGGAAACTTTCATTTGCTGGAATGTTTTACTAAGGTATATTTATGTTAGATGACTAAATAATATTTTTATGCAAACTTGATCATACATTATAAATGTTACTCGAAGGTTAGTTATAAATAATGTATATGTATAAACTTTATATCGGCCTATCATTCATTAAATATTATATGGTTAGTTTTAATCACAGTGATAAATAAATTCATATGTAAATTACCTTGATCGTGCACATCCAAAAATGTTGCATAATTTAAATTGGGCACTCTGCATTTTGTTGTGTAATTATCAAGTGCAATTGACCAGTGTGCAATATGCAATAATGTGTGACCAGTTAGATTGTTGACAGGGGATCGCCAGTTAACAACAAATCATTTCGCATCTTTTGTTGTGAAATATGCCCTCGGGCTGTATCCAATCAAATTCCTTCAATGATTCGAACCACGCTAATTATTTTCCATGGCAACGTTGTCAAAATGAGATATTGTTTGTGTTTTGATTTTATTGAAAGCAAAAATTTAATTTTAAGGAATAGAGGAAGATCTCAGCTTTCAGTGTTCCGCAACATATAGGTATCTTCTATATCATCTTTTTCACATTTACTGTAACAACATGATTTTTTGAAATTATTTTGAATATAAATGCCAGCCCTTTATATAGACTAGAATCTAGATCTAAAAACAAATCTGTGTCTTAAATAATAGCATATGGTCCTGTAATAAAATACGTTTCGTTACAGTAGTTTCAACCTAACATTCTCGTAAAATGATGTGTTTCGGCATGATTTAGTTATACGAGAAAAGTTGTGCACTTGGGAAAATCTATAGCATAAGTGTGAAACATTTAAATTCTAAATCGTAATATTAGAAACTTAAAGAAAATTGTTAAAATATATAGATCATTTCACAAAGGCCGAATGTAAAATGTATTTCTGTCTTGTCATGCATGATATTTAACCGAACGTCATTGAACAATCATTTTCAAGATATTTTTAAAAAAAAAACTTGACATAAACATCGCTAAGACATTGTAATAAGTAAACATATACAATATATTATATGAAATGGTTTGCCTCAAAACAGCCGACATCCAGTTAGCAGGTGCGTGAAAGACCTCGATGTACTTCCGTAATTTAGGCAGCGCAGTGTTACGTCACATCTGGTTACTTGGCGCAGGCGCAATAAGGCTTTAAAGCTATCAATGGCGGCGTCCTTAACCAGATGGAAATCACGCAATTTCAATGAAAAATTAAATAAATCATTAAAACGCAGTTGACCACATTCAAACGCATTTTTGGAAATGAAATAAAATGACAGGCTCGTTTGAATTTCGCTGTCGAGTTTTCTGACTTTCGGTACCCTTTAATACACTGACATAGCACATTGGTAGGAAGTGCAGTGTGCAAGAACAATAACTCTACCTTGCCTACTTTTAGAGTTATTCCCCTTTATCAGAATTACTTGAGAAAAACAATTCTGGAGCATAACTCCAAAAGTACTTGAGGGATTTTCTTCAAACTTAATACACTGACATAGCACATTGGTAGGAAGTGCAGTGTGTAAGAACAATAACTCTACCTTGCCTACTTTTAGAGTTATTCCCCTTTATCAGATTTACTTGAAAAACAATTTCCGGAGCATAACTCCAAAAGTACTTGAGGGATTTTCTTCAAACTTAATACACTGACATACCACATTGGTAGGAAGTGCAGTGTGCAAAAACAATAATTCTACCTTGCCTACTTTTAGTCAAATAGAAAAATATCATACCTATACTGATAATGAACATTAATATAATTTTGCAAACCTTCTCTTCATTGCCTTATTCTTTTTCCACTTACTTGAAAACTGTACTCAGCATGACCATAACTATACGGCTTTTTAAGGATTTCCTTTCACCAAGTAAAATGTACGAAAGTACAACCTTCTGGTAACTTCTTCCCAGCGGGGGGATTAACCATGTGTAACATGGCTCTTGTTTTTGCATTAGGAACTTATCAAAAACAGTTGGCATCATGATGTATTTTACTCAAAGATTAAAGTTAAAAAAGCTTGATTGTTATGCCCCCGAAAGAAGTTTGGGGGGTATACAGGAGTCACCCGGTGGTTGGTTGGTTGGAGGGTCTGTCTGTTGCATTTTCCTTGTCCGGAGCATAACTTAAACACTACTAGTTGGAATTCAATACAACTTCATACAATGCTCAAGCACAATTAGAGGAAGTGCAGTGCACAAGAACCATAACTCCATCTTGACTCATTACAGAGTTATTGCCCTTTGTTACTTTTCCTTGTCAGGAGCATTTCTTGAAAACTACGGTTTGGAATTCAATACAACTTCATACAATGGTCTAGCACAATGAGAGGAAGTGCAGTGTACATGAACCATAACTCTATCTTGAGTAATTACAGAGTTATTGCCCTTTGTTACTTTTCCTTGTCCTGAGCATAATGTGAAAACTACTGGTGGGAATTCAATACAACCTCATACAATGGTCAAGTACATTGGGAGGAAGTGCAGTACAAAAGAACAATAACTCCATCTTGACTAATTACAGAGTTATTGCCCTTTGTTACTCTTCCTTGTCCTGAGCATAATGTGAAAACTACTGGTTGGAATTTAATACAACTTCATACAATGGTCAAGCACAATGAGAGGAAGTGCAGTGTGCAGGAACCATAACTCTATCTTGACTCATTACAGAGTTATTGCCCTTTGTTATTTTTACTTGTCAGGAGCATAATTCGAAAACTACTGGTTGGAATTCAATACAACTTCATACAATGGTCAAGCACAATGAGAGGAAGTGCAGTGTGCAGGAACCATAACTCTATCTTGACTAATTACAGAGTTATTGCCAAGAACAATATCTCTTTTTTAGTATTTTTTACAAGATATTTTGTCAGTACGAACTTCAGTTCACCTCAGTTTATAAAGCAGTCTTTTGGGGGTATTAATCACATTTAGTGATAAGTCTAGTTGTGCTTTGTTTTTCCCAGAACTTTTCCAAGTATGGCGGTAGAAACACAGTGACTGTTATGACAGGTGATGGTGTTGGACCAGAGTTACTCAAGCATATGCAAGAAGTATTCAGGCGAGTAAAGGAGATTCTGCTTTTCATACACTTACTTAATAACTTAGTCATGTAAACATTCTATAAGCAAACATAAATACACTTCAACCTCGTTATAATGCGCGCCAGTATAGCACGAATCCCATCCCGGTATAATGCGGTTGGGTCTTGGCTCCCAAAAATTTTGGGATCGACCAAAATCATTTCTGTCAGAATAGCATTGTCCCTATACTAAAGGATTGTTCGAAAACGTAAATAAACAACATGGTAGGTTTTTAATTGATCATTGTCAGGTAGCATCTATTAACACAGAAGTGTTAAAACAATTACGGATGACTGGTGTTTTCACGGCTCTGTTATTAACAAGCTGATCTCTTTGTTTGACAATAACTTGTAAATAGTGCGAATTAAAATTTTTTGCACATCTTTGGTTGTTGGCTTACCTGAACTTTAATCAGTCAATAACAAAACTGTTATAGTTTGCGCATGTCAGGCGAGTGATACGTAATATGAGTGATTAATTTATCAAACAAGCTTTAGTTCTATTTTATTATACGCCCGAAGGGACGTATTATGTTATCGCCTCAGTGTCCGTCTGTCCGTTAGCAATTTCCCTTCCGCTCTGTAACTCTTGAACCCCTTGAAGGATTTCGAAGAAACCTGACACAAATGTTAACCAGACTGAGACGACGTGCAGAAGCAATGTTCCGGATGGCTGGATTCAAGGTCAAGGTCATACTTAGCGGTCAAAGGTCATATGATTTTGTTTCCCTTCCGCTCTGTAACTCTTGAACCCCTTGAAGGATTTCGAAGAAACCTGACACAAATGTTAACCAGACTGAGACAACGTGCAGAAGCAATGTTCCGGACGTCTGTCCGTCTGTTCGTCCGTCCGTCTGTCCTTTAGCAATTTCCCTTCCGCTCTGTAACTCTTGAACCCCTTGAAGGATTTCAAACCTGACACAAATGTTAACCAGACTGAGACGACGTGCAGAAGCAATGTTCCGGATGGCTGGATTCAAGGTCAAGGTCATACTTAGGGGTCAAAGGTCATATGATTTTGTTTCCCTTCCGCTCTGTAACTCTTGAACCCCTTGAAGGATTTCGAAGAAACCTGACACAAATGTTAACCAGACTGAGACGACGTGCAGAAGCAATGTTCCGGATGGCTGGATTCAAGGTCAAGGTCACACTTAGGGTTGATTTTGTTTCCCTTCCGCTCTGTAACTCTTGAACCCGTGAAGGATTTCGAAGAAACCTGACACAATTGTTTACCACATTGAGACGATGTGCAGAAGCCATGTTCCGGATGGCTCACTTCAAGGTCAAGGTCACACTTAGGGTTCAAGCGTCATATAACTGTTTGGATATTGCTCTGCATTTGCTCTTGATTACAGTGCTCTTGTTTTTATTTGGGAGATTCTATTTTGTTTGCTTAATTTTTTCATTGAATTACTTCCCTTTTATGTTACTATCAATAGCATATTTTGTAACTTTTTTAATATTGGCAGTACGGAAAAACCGAGACCACTTTTCTGTGGTACAACATGAATGGTACCTCCAATTTTTTGGTGTTTTTTGACATTTTTGTACCAGGTTAGGATTTTCTGGTTGGGGACTTAGATTTTTTTATATAACTTCAATTTTTTATTCTTGTTCCTGTCCGTTGGGCTTCAACAGCCTAAATTTTGCTCCCACTCTCTGATACAACACTTGGGCGTATCTTGCTGCGCTTTGCGGTGCTCTTGTTATAAATTACGAAACTATTTTATCAGATATCGTTCATAATGTCATTTCTATATATTTTTTTACCAAATAAAAATAAATCTTAAAACATTTATAAAATA
>JAFMSR010000011.1:14304740-14316722 GCA_022818135.1 Saxidomus purpurata | reverse complement strand
ATTGACCTAGTTTGTATGTCTGGATCGTGCTGGCCTAACTATTTTTACAGAATTTTGATAATAGATATTATGTGTGTTTGTGATTTATAAAACATTTTTTTTTTTCAATTTGAGCTTCCGCCCGCATCAATTTTATAAACCAAGACCAAAAATTCAAAGCGGGCCTTTTTGTCGCAGCCGAACTCGTAAATATAGTACTTTCAAACCTACAATTCAATTAAAAACGCCAGCAGAACATGTTCCCACTACTTTATTTGTATAATCATGACTACCATATTGTCAAAATGGCAGCAAACCAGTACAGTATGGAAAATTTTCGATGCATAGAATGACCGAAAAAGACCGAATAAAAAACAAAAAGACCGGAAAACAGTTTATGAAGACCGAAAACAACTTATTTTTTAAAAGAGTATATAACTTACAGTTTAAATGAAGAAATTTGTAAATATTGTATTACAAATCAAGTAAAAAGATCGAACAAACAAATATTGCAGACCGAAAACTTTCTAAATTTAGCACTCCAGATTTTGTAATTGATGCAGCACTGGAACTTATGAAAACAAACAAATATTCATTACTTACAAATTCCTTCATTTATTTAATACTTAAGTTATAAATCGTACATTATCTTTTTAAACAAAGTTGTTTTCGATAAAGATAAATCATTTTTCGGTTCTTTTTCGGTCTTTTACGGTCTTTTTCGGTCATTCTATGCACTCGAAAATTTTAATTGTTAACATAAATCAGGGTAGCGTCGGTGGAAGATGAGTTGCTGTCCAGACAAACAACTCGGAAACATTTAGACATTTTTGTTAAGGCTAATTCACTTCTACTGTTGTTACTGTGGCACTGAAGATGAACTTCTGGGTGATAGTGATCCGTACATCTGTACATGGACGACTTGTTTACCAAATTTCAACAGTGCGCCCTCTGTGTAAAAAGTGTCATGATAATGGCGCTTAGGCTAAAACTTGGGCAAATATCAAGAAACTAGCAAGTTTTTAGCATTGTGAAATTGAACAATTATCTCTAGTCAAAACACTTATGGTTAGTAAGACATGCAGTAAAAGAGCATATGCCTTGACTCAACTAAAGAAGTTGTTCTGTGGGTTATTTTGATATGACTAACAAATGGGTTTCATCACAAAGTGTTTTCATTACAAAGTGTTTGGGCATTAGTCTAATGTTTTTTTAAATGATAATAATTTGTTTCTCTTTCAAAAAACTTAGCTGTACATGTATGTAAGAAAACAAAATATGGTCTTTTTAAATGAATAAAAATATTTTCTTGCAAGAAACACTTTATTATACCCCTACAAACTTAGTACCGGTGTATATATTTAGTCACTTTGTGGTCTGTACCTTTTTGGCAATTTATATTTAAGGTGTCTGTAGCTCTTTTATCTATTTCCAAGTTTCTTTTATCTGTTTTGGCAGTAAATATTTGTTTTTGTGAGGAGTTTTTAATTTTTTTTTTTTTACCAAATCGCTCTTCGCCCGCTCCAAAAATGGTTGAATTGGGGAAAAAATATTTTAATTTTTTTTTTCGCTCGCCCGCTCCCATTTTTTAGGATGTATTCCGATGACCAAGAAATTAGTTTGGTGTGGCCTAAGTAGATATAAATACCGTTGAACCAAAAATGATAACGACACAGTCGTCAGTCAAAATCATAAGCATGAAGGATTTACTTCAAACACTAAACTGTTTCAAGTAAAAACTTCCGTGGTTATTTCACAGACTTTCGCGAAAGTAATGTATTCAAATTCAAATTCAAAGTTTATTGGCAAATCGGCATTTATACCATACCTTTGGCCGTTTAACAAATAAATAGTACAGATGGCCAAACATTTATACAAAATAGTAATTATCGAGCATAAAGAACATGAAATGTTTCTAAATTATTAAGAAGCAGATATAGTATCAAGCTTTTCCTGTCTAAATAACATAGCATTGTGTACATATTTTGCAATATTTCTAATGGTTTTTGTATTTTTGCATGACATTAACGTACAAAACTTTTGAACTGACGGAAACGATACATTGATACAATACGTTTGTCTTAAATCTCTATATAAAGGACAACATAACATAAAATGATATTCAGATTCAACGACATTTAAGTTGCAAAGTTTACAAAGTCTATTATTCCTTTCAATGTTTGTATATCTACCAGTTTCAATTTCTAAAGAATGAGAACATAGTCTAAACCTCGAAAGAGCTTTTCTAATTACAGCACTGTTAACAACATCGATGTATTTTTCATATTTGAATTCACATTTGAACAATTTATAATAACATAACTTTGGCTGATTACCTATGGCTGTATTCCATTCTTGTATATACTGATCGTTAAGTCGTTGTTTAAACAAAGGTAAATAATTAACATTAGCATTAAAGGCAGTAAAAGTATAACCGAAACCTAGGTTATCTAACAATGTTTTCAAAGTAAAAGTCCATGATTTGTTACCATTTATATGAAAGTTATGTAGTTGGTCATTGAAGCATTCTTGTACAAGATTATTATTACTTTTCATAATTTTGATCCAATACTTTAATGCGCGTTCTTTGCATTTAACAGTCAGAGGGTATCTTCCAAGCTCGCCAAGAACCGCTGTACTAGATGTTTGAATTTTAACTCCAAGCAGGTGTTTACAAAATTTAAGATGTAGTCTATCAATTTCTTTGTAATTGTAAATACCCCATACTTCTGAGCCATATAGAAGAATAGGAGCTATTAAGGAATCAAACAAACCAAGTTTTGTTTTTACATCAAGACTGACCTTACTAAAGACCGAAAGTAAACTATTGTAGGCTTTAAGTGCTTGTTCATGCAATGTTTGTACAGCATATTTCATACATCCGGTATAATGAAATCTTATACCAAGATATGTAAAGGAATCCACAGTATCAACAAGTTCACCATTAATAGTCCAAATATGATTTTGTCTAGTTTTGCGTTTTTCAAATATACAAACCTTTGTTTTATGGACATTGATTTTTAAGCCCCATTTACAAGAATATTCATATACATTATCCAACAAAGATTGAAGACTATTAGGATCGGTTGTAAAAAGAGCAATGTCGTCTGCAAACAACAACATGTATATTGACAATAATTCAATATCTTTATTAGTTAAGTTTTCAAAATTCATTGTCTCAGTAATATCATTAATAAATAAAATAAATAGTAGAGGAGAAAGAGGTTCTCCTTGTTTGACTCCAAGTGAGACATCGAAAAATTCAGAGGTAGCCATGTTTTTATAATTGCGAACAGAGGATTTAACGTTCATATAGATAGCTTTTATCATCTTTAACATTTTACTACTCACACCGGAGTTTAAAAGTTTTATCCATAGAGCTTCATGATTTACAGTATCAAAGGCTTTCTCATAGTCAATAAAGGCACAATACAGTTTTGATTTGTTAAATAACACCTTCTGAATAATACTGTGCAATATAAATATACAATCCGTTGTGCTATGATTATCTCTAAAACCAAATTGCGTATCATTATAAACATTTTCATTTTCGCACCATGCATTTATTCTATTACGTAGAGTAAGAGAAAATATTTTAGCCATTATGTTGATAAGTGTAATACCACGATAATTAGATGGATCAACTCGATCACCTTTCTTGAAGATAGGAACAATTATGCCTGTTGTCCAGGATTCAGGATATTCACCTTTATCGTAAATATGATTAAATATCTTAACTAAATACGGTGCAATAAAGTTTTTACTATCAATGAAAAAATCTGCAACATTCTTCGTAATGTCAGCACTTTTATGTCTTTTTAACATGGAAATAGTTTTACATATTTCTTCAATCGAAAAAGGACAGTCTAACGAATCAATATTGACATCTTGGTCTCTGTGTACATAATCTTCGGCAGTAAAAGTGCTTGGGTGTGGTGAATTTGACATTTTCTTAAAATAATTTACAAAATCATTAATATCAGCCACATTGTGACTACTTGTAGTAGTATTTCTATACTTATTTATATGTTTCCAGAATTTTCTAGAATCATGTTTACTCAACATAGATAAGGTCCTTTTTTCCTTATTATAAAACACATTTTTAGCAGACCGTTTGGCTTTACAATAAGCTCTTCGGGCATTTAAGAACAAAAATTTATTTTCATTCGTTTGATTTGAGTTAAATAATCGTTTATGTCTATAGAATTCAACCTTACAGCGCTTGCAATTATCATTAAACCAGGCTGACTTTTTAATTTTCTTTGGTTTATATGGATGACTTTGGCACTGTTTCCCATGTAACTGATAAGAAATATCAAAAATAATTTCTGACATATTATTGATACAAGTATTTACATCCGTATCATCTTTGGATAAATCATCCACTATTTTGTCAAATAAGTGTTTATGAGCGTTTAAAACATCATTCAATACATCTACATTGCAATTATCCCAGACAATTTTATCAAACGTAGCTTCATTAACACTGGCTATATTATTCATATTTTCAAACTCTAAAGTAAACGAAATAGGGCAGTGATCCGAATATTCAGACAGATCATGTACACACATGTTAACAAATAAAGAATAAAGATTGCTATTGCAAATAACATAGTCTACAACACTTGCCGAGGCATTATTTCTGATTAAATTATAGCAAGTAAAATGACCAGGTTCAATCCGACCATTCATAATGTATATGCTAAACTGCTTACACAATGATAACAATTTATTCCCAAAATTATTTGATACTTCGTCGTAAGAAGACCTTACAGGTAAATCTGCAGGTATATCATTATCTTCAGGCAAGTCAACATAACGGTGCAGGTTAATATTTTGAACTAAGTCTGACCTTTGACCTACACGAGAATTCAGGTCACCGGACAAAATAATTTCACCTAACTGACTAAAGCGGCGAATATCTTCTTCTAACACATAAAAGAAATCAAACTCAAACAAAGGTGAATCTCGTTTTTTATAAACGCTAGAGTCCTCAGGCGGAATGTAACAACAGCATAAATAAATATCACTTGGCGTCCCAAAATATGACTTATTTAACTTAATCCAAACAATACCTCTTTCGTCTAATTTTACTAACTCAATATGACCGTTAAATTTGCTTTTATAATATATCATTACACCGCCACTAAAGCGTTTCGCTTTTTTATTGTATTTCGGTCTAGGACAGGAAAAACATTTAAAATTTTCTATCGTAACATTTTTGTTTTTATGATTCCACGTTTCTGTGAACAATAATAAGTCATATTTATTTACAAAATTCAAAAAATCGCTATCATCTAATTTATTACATAAACCATGAATGTTCCATGATAAAAAACTGAGCTGCTTCGGACAGCTGTCCTATTCTGAGTTCATGTTCTCCTGGGCAGTACCCTGGTTCCCGGCCGGAGGTGCCATCGCTTGGTCACTGTCTTCCATAGAAATAGGTGGCGAAACTGGATGTGACCACGGTACTGTAGTCTCATTTCCTGAAAGATGGTTAGCGTTAATCCTGTGTTGCGGAGATAACAGGTTCCTAGCCTGATAACGTGGTGCCTGGTTCCAATTCCTGGACTGCCGCGGCGGTAGTTCTGGCACTGGTCCCGGAGGGGGACGGTCCGCTGTGTATCTCTGGTTATCAATATATAATGTGTCATATGATAACACAGCTTGTTTATTTTCATTTCTTGCCTGAATGAGGTAAGGGATAAGTTTTCTTCGACGCTCTTGTATAGCTTTCGGGTACTGGTCGCTGATTCTTATGCGCATTTGATTTCCGGACTGAACGTTTGATTGTTTTTCTCGTACTTTTTGTTTTACTTCGATTTTGTCACCATAGAAATGAAATTTTGCTACTATTGGTCTAGTTTTGCCTCTTTCAAACTGACCAGTGCGATGTACCCGTTCAAATTTAAATCTTGTCACTGCATCCGGTATTTCCAGATCTTTGCTACAAAAGTCCATAACCTTAGCCTGGCAGTTCTCAGACGAACGCTCTTCTCGCGTAACTTCTTCTGGCACATTAAAAAAAATTACAATGTAAATGATGGGGTCAGCTCCTGACAGGATTCTAACCAACTACCCGGCTAGTATTCAAAATCGCTACATTTAGATGCAAAATAATGTAAAATTACAGACTCGAAATTATCACTACTATTTTAAATTGCCCATCTGTAAATAACCGAATACTGTTGAATTGGGCGAGAATACCACAATGACCCTAAAATATCACGAGTTGTGCAAACTGTGCTCCGTATTTTGTACTTTCACTTTCGGCGTGTCAGTATGATGCGTTAGAGCGGGTCGGCAAACTGGAACATTTTGTTTTTTGCATGCGGATAATTGTGCCGGTACTTCTTTTTTTCCGTCATAAACGGAACAAATCAAAAGTTTCATTACAAACCCCGAACAAACAATATTCTAATGTTATCATTTCTCAGAACTTTGTTGAAAGATATCTGACACAAACTTTGTTTCTTCAATAGTTATATAAATAAGCATTTATCTTTCATTTACGCTCAATGTACGCTTCAATAAATTATTGCCTCTGTTATACTTTCGTTTATGTCTTTTTTTTTATCTTATAACGATGTCTCGATTATCAGCTGCCGTATATAATCCTTTCCGAAAATATTTTTAACAAAAAATGCTCTTCGTTTGAATTTACAGTCGGCAGATCACGGAGTGAATGAACATTTTCTCGGTTAAATAAATTTAATTGAATACAATGTTCTATAGGTTAGATATGTTTTTTTTTCATCATTTCATAAATTAAAACAGATCCTTCCGATCGGATTTATACTCAACCGAACGCAATGCAAAACGGCGAGTCCCTGAGCATCCAGCTTCGACACTTTGAAAATTTGATCAATTTCGATAAGATTAACATTTTCGTGATGAATGAAGACACGGGCATATAAACAGAAACCAATGGGGGAAATGGTACACACAATAATTTATATACAACAACATTTTAAAAATAATTGCTCGCAGGAGAATTGTCATAGCTCATTCAATTTCAAATATATTTCCCTGAAACTTCCACGGTGCTTGTATACGAATCACCCATATACTGTGTAACAATACGCTTTTTTCAATACAGCACCCGCAAACGTTAGGAAAACTCAAAACGCAAGTGTCAACGAAATTGTCTAGCGCATCTGTTTCCGGAACTCCAATTCGCACCAGTGGTACCGGCTATGCCGGGTCACCCCAGTGGTACTAAGGAATGAATAATTTTGAATCTGTGAATTACTTTGTGTTTTCTTTTCTTTTTGTGAGTTTGTTTAATGATAATTACTGAATAACTACGCGATGTTCAAATCTCTGTTGAAGTACTAATGTATCTTTATTTTAAATGTCATATCCTTTCCACACCACGTACGAGTACGCACCATATATCTATATATATATATATATACATGTACAAATGTATGTGTTATATTCCTAAGGTTTAAAACCCTTTAAATGCCGCATCGTATATATAATACATATAAAAATAAACGACATTATAAAGCTTTTCACGGTAATTTTTTGCCAACCGGTTTCACTATAAGATCATCAGGGCAAATAAAATGTACACATGTGTACACAAAAATTGACGTTGCTTAGTAATTTATATTTTATATTTTATTTGCCCTGATGATCTTATAGTGAAACCGGTTGGCAAAAAAATACCGTGAAAACCTTTAAAATGTCGTTTATTTTTCTTTTTTTATAGTTTACTTATTCCGGCACATCTTTTGACTTTTTAAATTATATATATAGAAGTAACCGTATGCAACACATTTTGTCTGTTTATTATAAAGGCTATGCCAACGGCTCCTAAATATTGAAAACTGAGACGTCTGAGGCAAATGCTGACACCGTTAGACAACCTTGAAAATGACCTTTGACACGATATTACCAGGTTTTACAGACCCCTGAGAGATTATATTTTGACCGCGTGCAAACATTTATTCATAGGCATAAAGCAAACATGTCGGCAAACTAAGGTAGAGATTGCCTAAAATCGACCTCTCATAAGCAAAAATGATAACCCAATGATATTTGTAAATTTCATTGAGTTACAAGCACAGGCCAAACGTCGGCCCAAAACGTACCGCTGCTTCAAAATAAACGACGTCACGAACGTCGTTTCTTTTATTGTTTACCGCTGCACCTACCTAATTGATTAAGGTTTTGAGCATATTCTAATCGACGTAAAATCATAAGACTGGTCTCAAAAGATTTGTAAAGGATTGTTCTTCTAAAACACTTAAAAAGTTGAAAAAGTGAAATTTGACCACTATGTTGGTTTTGTCATGTCACGGCTCAATTATTATATATATATATATATATATAAATATATAATTAGAAACTGCCAAATTTCTCACGTGAAATGTCACGTCACTATATGATAGCGGGACACGAACCCATGCCCCTAAATCAATGAGGGGTTAAATGAGCACTCTCCATCACGGGAGTGGGTCATTTAGCGATTTTAACAATATACATCTGTACAACCCGTTTATAAAGAATATATTCAGCTTCAAAATATTCTTTGATAATTATTTGTAGATGCCGAGACAAAAAATTGAGGACGCCCCGGGTGGTGATACAGTGACTTTCAACGTAGTAGATGACACAAATGGCTATAGGCTATGTACATTTGCACACACGTACGAAGACCACCAGAAAATCTTCAACAATGTTCCAAATATTAGCTGTAACGACAATGACTTTCTCATAAATTCGTACCCCAAAACAGGTGTGCCTTTTATTGTATTTTTTTTCAATTCCGAATAGTATAGTAAGTAGATCAGTCTCTGTGGTTTTGTAAATGATTGTAAGGAACTGTAATAATTAAATAATTAAATCGAATGCATTAGTTAAACTTACATGGCTAATCTTTTAGTGAGGAACACTGGACTTTCCTTGATGAGGTTTACGGGATACACTGATTGTTTGATAAACTTCTTTTCATCAACAGGGAACTTTACGATTCTTAAAAAGCATGTAAGATGTATAACTTATGTGACTGGCACAGTCATATGAAGAAGCAATGTATTATAATACTGCAATAATCCAAAATATAGCACTATACAACCCAAAACATTAAGCAACATATGCTATGTATAACTTTGACCGATGTAAGAAGGAACAACCGTTCATAGTTGCATATACATGTATGTAAATCTCAGGGGCCGTTAAAGTGATTTATCTATGCAGCGAAGTAGCACGTTTAAGTTACCCACTTAGAGTTAGATTGAATTTAAAATTCTTGTTTTAAATGGAACAATTTTAGAAAAGTTTATAGCAAAACTACATACATTTCCATATTCCTTTTTTCGGATATTTAACGTTTATTTAAACAGTATTTCAGTGACAGTTTAACTGACATCAGTTCTGAGGGACGAGTACTGGGCTAGATCATGATCTTCCGTACAAAACTACCAAATTTCTCATGCAAAAGGAAAAAGAGCTTAACCCCAATTCGCGAGACACTCGACTACGGAGGCGGGTCTCAGTTTCTTTTATTCCATTTCTTATGGATTGAATAGAATTTACTCTGACTTTGATAGAATTAATGACATGTTCTACCTTATCAGGCACAAACTGGTTATGGGAAATGTTGACAATGGTTTTGATAAAGTCTGGCGAGGTAACAGGAGGCGGCAAAGGTCCTGGGATGATTGAGGCAGTACCCCCGCAACTTACAGAAAGTTTGCCGTCCCCGAGGATTCTCAATACACACTTAAAGATCAAATACCTACCTAAGGTTTGTTGATTTACTTGATTCTTTTAAGAAATTACACACGTTCAATTATAAGAAAATGAAAAATGAAAAGAGAAGACGAATGGACATGTACATGTATACTGCATAGATTTTTAAACATTTAAATATTTTACAATAATTTAGTTACATCTTCACTAAAGCTAATTCGTTTGTACTATGACAATTTCTGAGTGTTATTTGAAATATCTCCATTTTCTTTTAATTTATCATATAAATTGTTTTGTATGAGTCTGAACTGTTTACGCCAAAAGACAAACACTCTTTGATGGTTTGAATATTTCAGCAAGTTATAGAAAAACGACTTAAGATGATTTTGTTGCTAAGGAACCCGAAAGACGTGGTAGTTTCTTTTTTTAATCACACTAGAGGCGTTGGTTTCTACGAATATGATGGAAAATTTGAAAACTACTTACAGATGTTCATGAGAGGAGAAGGTACACTACTTATCATAGTTAAGTTTTAAAATGTCTTCAGTTTTGTGCAGACCTTTTTGATAAAAAATACGACTATGTTTAAAGCAACAAACATATCGAATTGTATTGAATTAACATCAGTCTCGTGTTGCACATCTTTTTTGAGGAAAGTGGTAACTCCGAGTGGCGATGTTTGTTATGAAACGATTAGTTCGTTTTTTCACTGTTTGTTACGCTTAACTTTGTTTAATAGCGGCAACTGCTACTTAACACATTAAATTTTGTACCTGTGAGCTCTCTATTTCATATGTTTGAACTGCTAGTGACATTCATTAAAATTTTTACCTACAATTTCCTTACCATCACTTTTATTCTTTTAAATGAATAACAAAATTATTTAGAAAGACAACCCTGTAAAATAATTTATCATACGAGTATAGATCGTTTATGCTCGTGGAATTTAACCAAGGAAATAAAAAAAAACGTGTAGTAAATAGGGTATGTCGTCATGACTGTCAGTCGTTTGATATTCTCTTATCAAAATATTTCAGTTGATTACGGATCTTATCCAGAATATTTGAAAGAATGGCAATCATTCATCTCACAGAATCCAGATTATCCGCTTCATGTAGTATATTACGAGGACTTAAAACAGGTTATACTTTTTGAAGCTTACTACTGTATTTAAAAAATAATAAGTACAACTTATAACAGAACTATCATTTGAATTATCATCTTTCTTGCTACATAATACGTGCACTTTTACTCTGGAGTCTCAAGTGGTTCTCTAAACATATGTTAACTATTTCATTAACTAGTTTCACGCTATTAAACAAAACACACAAGACAGTTTGGACACACTGATGTTTTTTTATGAGTTTCATCGACGTACCTTTTTCAGGACTGTGTAGGACAGATGGAGAAATTGTGCAAGTTTCTAGAGAGAGATGTGGACGTCGATCTCCTGAAACAGATTGTTGAGAGCTGTCAGATAGACAAACTGAGACAGGGCAAGACCGATAAGATGAGTGATGAAATGAAGAAAAGGGTTGTTTCTGTCTTAAGGGACAACTTTAGCATTTATAGAAAAGGTAATAATAATACAACACTTGTTTAAGATATTACTTAATTAATGCTTTTCATGAAATTGATTCATTTCGTTTCTGTTCATGATTTAAACCAGATTACAATCAAGAACATTTTAATATGATTCTGTTATTAATACGTGTCATTTTCAAGTTGTACAACAATTAAAAACTACTGACCAACCGACGATAAGTGTGTATATTAAATTCAGTCCTGTATATTGAATTCACTAACTTAGTGCAAAATCAAACAATAAGAGACTCATTTTGTATGTAAGGCCATTTTAAAGTTCCCGGTTATTTGCAGTTTGTCCATTTGAAATTTGAAAAGGGGCACGAATGAACATGCCAAACACTTTCTCAACTGTTCGCGGTAAGCCCTTACTTCCAGTACAAGAATCAGCAGAATTATGATTTATTTTCCATATTGACACAATGTCTTCAATATTCCGCTTGTACGTTTCACTTATTTTTCCCAAAACAGTGAAGCTCCGCTTTTAAGACCACCCGATATTAAGACTGCCCTCGATATTAAGAACAAACATTTCGGAACCAAATGACCCTTTTTGTAGTAAAAAGACCATTTCAATATTAAGACCACTTTATGCTGGTCGTATTACAGGATCTTTACTGTAGTAGGACTCTGACATCACAGAGATAATCTCTACCCTAAATATCTATATATTTCAATGCCATATATTGTGTATCAATGCCATATATTGTTTAT
>JAFMSR010000011.1:14286565-14304240 GCA_022818135.1 Saxidomus purpurata | reverse complement strand
AATCTTATTTGTGAAGTAAATATTGTGTGTTTATTCTTTATCTATTTTATTGATCCAATCGTGAACGTTTATTTGCAACACGTGACCGTACAATATATTACCATATTGGACGACGCGTGCATAAAAAAATCCTGTATTTTTTCCATATTTGGACGGTTCAACAGTCCCGTATTGTACAGTACAATTTTAAATAACCTAATAATATTGTCATACAGTGATACAACTTAATGCTGCCAAATAAATACACATCTTCCAAAAGAAAACTGGGGAAATTGGTCTTTCACTTCTACAAAATTGACGGTTCTCTCAAGTGCTGCAGAAGTGACTCCTTAATAGATCACAAAAGCAGAACAAGGACTGCTGGAAATCGTACAAAGCGGAATAGAACAGACTCTTGTTAAGGCAGTCACCCCAACCCCTAAGTTTATGATACTCCAATGTTTTGCTCTATATACATGTATATGATGCTTCTGTAGAAAAGATTGTGACCTTAGCTTATTTGTTCAAAGTTTGTGAATATGTACCAATATACAATATTTCAATGTTCATTTAAAGTGACATTATGCGCATTTTTCAAGTAAAAATCCAGCTGAAAATGGTGTGTGTTATTTTAAAGATAGACATGCTTTTACTTTTTCGGCAAATAATGTTCTTAAGTAACTGTCACAGAAAATATTGGGTTGAAATATATTACATTCAGTCCATTAGACATGTGTGTTTTTGTAATGCGTATGTGGACTGTCCTCAACTTGAAAGAAGTATTTGATTTTGTATGCCTATTTTTAATTTCGGTAAAGCTTATTAGACCAGAGGTAATGCTGTAAAACCACTTTGAATTTGATGGTAAAAATGTTCCTGTGGTAATGTGACTCATTTGCCCTAGAATGCCATGCATTGAACTATACACTGTATATAGATCTACCTGACATTTAAACAGTAGCTTGGTAAATTACCTTAGGATTGGACAGACTGAACATATATTATCCAGATAACTGTTCAATTCCTTGCATAGCTTCTCTGATAGCTGTCAGCATGAAAACATAGAAGAAAACCAAAAAGAAGAAACTTGAAAAAGAAGACAATGGATGAACTTTTTCCAGAGTATAGAATTTTCAGACATTTAAAGAGAAAGAGTATGAAGAATGGCAGAAAAATCCAGGAATGTATTCAGTAAAATTAAAATAGAGATGTATTTCATAAAAAAGCTGTAAGGCCTGTTTGAGTTCATATTCCTTTAGCTGTAGTTGTTTACAGCAAACAAGTTCTTTATAACGTATCCATTTTAAAAAAGATGCCTTAGCTTTGGTGACCTGGTGATTTGTATCTGTTTGTGCTTCACTCATGCACATTGGCTGAAGAAATTAATAATGTTCTTTATTCATATGAGAGCCATGTCATTTACCCTGTTGACCATTATTCTCAATAGCAGGTTGTGTTGGGACTTGGTGCCATATTTCATTGTTGTGTTATATAGTTTAATGAACATGTTACCGGTACACTGCAGTGCTTATATAAATAACTTATGAGTTAACAAGTCTTAATTATTCTTTCAGTTCCCAGACGACAAAAGAAGTGGTGACGCTGTTACTCAAGAAGTTTCACATATTGGACCATCCAAGAAAATTCGCCTTATATGAGCAGGAACTCAAAAAAAATAAAATTGGTAATTTAATACACAATATAGCATATTAAAATCAGATGTGTATAGATGTAAACAGAAAGTGTGCATATCACAAAAACTATAGGATATGAATTTTTTCCATGAAAATAATGATATCCATCAATTCAAATACTGTATAGTTAATTTAATATGTTGATTTATTGGCGGTGGTTTAATTTTGGCTATATTGGCGGTCAGCATCAAATGCGCCAATTCTAAACGCCGCCAAGTATAATGTTTGCTACGTATAAGCATTAACATTTCAAGTGCTGACATTAAGGGAGACCACTCTGTGTTCAATAGGTAAAGGCTAATCTGTTATACGTGTCGTTATCTATCAATGATTGTTTGTCATATGAAAAACTAAGTCAGAAGTAACTGTTATTTTTAATTTTCATGCATAAGGCATAAATGAAAAATACTATGCATATCAAATGAAGAAACATCAACAAGTAGAATTTTTCTCATTTTCAACCATTTTGACATAATGTTGTCTGACATTTCTGATAGTTTTAGCTTTTTTTCTGACCTCCACTATTTTAATTTGCTGACTAAAGAAGGATTACGGATATGTGCTTTTATATATGTTTGTAGTGATTTTTGCTCAGTCAATTCATGCTTACAGTATTAAAACCACTCAGTACAAGTCAACAATACACTTGAAAGGTAAAGCTATTCATATCAAACAAATTAATTTTACAGGTACTAGGTATCTATTATTAAAGTGGAATTATGCACATTTTTTTCAATTAAAAATCCAGCTGAAATAGATGTGTGTGTGTGAAAAGGGTAGAGGAAATAATAGCTTTTACCCCAATACACCAAACTCTTCCTGCTACCAGAACGAAATAATAACTTTCCAAATATTACTTTTCCTATTTTGACTGGGAGAGTCAATTTAAAAAAAAAACTGCATGCAGGAGTTGCTTCCCTTCCACTGCCGAAATCTCTACCAGCGACAACAATAACACAAAGGGAGATCACTGCCAAGAAAGGAACTATTATTTTACAAATCCATTTTTTTTATATCTAAAGCACCAACTTCAAATACTAATGCAGCATTATCATTAGTTTAACACATTTAAATGCACAGCAACCGAAAATTGCTTTTATAAAACAAGGAACTAAAATATCACCAAAAATACACTATGTACAGTAAGATGCGCATAATGTCACCGCAACCTAATAGACTGTGACGATACCAATAATACCAGTATGCTTCGTGAAAGTTTTTTTCAGCGGAAGTTGTAAACAGAAATAAGTACTTTCAGTTTTAATTTAGCGGACAAGATATGGGTAGTGGTTTAATTTTGGTGGAAGATTACGATAGCATGAATTCTGGACACCGCCAAATCAAAGCCATTAAAGAACGACAACATTTTCCCCGCAGATATAAAGACATATACAGTATTCATTATTTTCATGCCTACAAAGTTACGTGCATTCACAATAAACTCTGCTTTTGACCAACAGTGAAAGTTTGTGTGTTCATGTCAGAATTTTTATGTTTTCAAATGCTTGTGTTCACTAAAAAAATATCTTTAACTTTGAAATGCTCAAGTGTCGAGATCAGTGATTATTTTCAAGTGTCGAGATCAGTGATTATTTTCAAGTGTCGAGATCAGTGATTATTTTCAAGTATCCAAAAGAAGTTTTAGGAATATTAATATTAAAAATGTCATTGACCAAAGGGACTTTGGTAGTGGCATGTTTCTGTTGTGGCCAGATGGTACCTGTTACATAACAAAACAAGATTTTTATCGGTTCTGCTTTCAGCGAGATTACGCAGGGTCAAAGACATGGAATATCCGTTATTAATCTGTCTGAGCTGGGATCCAGAGAATGCTCACAATCACAGACTGGTTCTGCAGGAAAATGAAACGGGAGAAATTGATGTAAGTTCTCTTTGTCTTACACAAGTATGGAATGATGTTTAGAGTTGATTAAATAACTTCTCTCAATGTATCACAGACATTCATCACCAACTGACTGATTCAGGTCACCTACTGACTAGCATCCTGACTCCTCTTTGTGAGAAAAATGCCAGTTTCTTACGGAGAATGAGAGTGTAGTACAGGTCTTCATTGATAATTCTTCTTGTTTCCTCTTACTAGCCACTAGGCTAGATGATAATCTATTTTATCAAAACTCCAAGCAAAATACTTGGGCTCGATCATCTACATTTTTGGCAGCAAAGGGAGTTTATCGAGTAAGAAATAGTAAATGTAAGGACTGAATGCCAGTCTACTTGTCAACTTACACTGTATGATTTAATGTACAGTGACAGAGATCACATTGAACAGTTTTATGACCCCTCAAAGGTGGGCATATAGCAAATACATCCTATGTGTTTTCCTCCATCTTTTTGAATCATTTTTGCAGCAGTTACTTCATAATTGTACCCCCCCCCCCCCCCCCAACACAAAATGTGAGGGGTATACTGGATTCAGGTTGTCTGTCCGTCCGTCCATGCCCAAAAGGTGGGGGTTATGTGGCTATGGCAACAATAGGTAACAGTTAATTCTCTTGATGTCATTCATTCTGTATGTCTTATGTGGCTATTTTTGGGAGAGAACAAAAGAATAGCCACACAAATGCCAATTTTTAGTATGTCCGTCCGTCCAATCGTCCGTACGTCTGTGGACGCAATCTTATGGATGCTAAATCTCCAAAACCCCTGGTCACAATTTAATGATACTTCACAGAAGTGATAAGTACCGTGCTTGGTTGTGCATGGCCCATGTTTCGGGTCACTAGGTCAAAGGTTAAGGTCACGAGTAAAACCTTGTTGACATTTAAATCTCCAAAAACCCTTGGGCACAATATAATGATACTTCACAGAAGTGATAAGTACCATGCCTAGTGTAAGATGAGATTTTCCAGCACTGGTAAAAAGCATACAACCTAATCTGGTCTGCAAGAATGTTTCATTTGCAATTTCTATGTGTCAGCCTTAATTACCCGGCATATTTATCACCTTAGTTAAGTTACCTTTATGGCAGGGTTTGGCTGACTTGATGGACTACAGTATCAGTATTGGTAGAAACCTCAATGGCCTCATTGATGTATAAGTTACTAACATTAATTGACACTCACTGGGTTGATCAAGGTTAATTAGGAAGAAGCAAATTCTCCAGAGGTTGATGTGGGTACAAAGGTTAACACATATCCCCACTAATGTACAAATGTATATTATCTAGAGAACATTGCTTATCAGCATGCAAACTTTTCTATAAGTCTAGTGAAACAAAACAACAAAGTATGTGGTGTAAATGGCATTGGAAAGTAACTTCTTGTAGACTAGAAATCATGAAGTCCTGTGTTTATACATATATATACTGCACCCACTGTCGGTCACATTGTTATGTCTGGTTGTTTGTAAGAATTTATCAAAGGCTGTAAATGAATCAATATTTGTATGCTATAGTGACATGAGCATGCTTAGCTTGTTTAAGGTATTTTGTTGGTACTTGGTGCTTGTGGACATGAGTTACATCGTCCAGAATGATGTTGACATAGTGTAAAGTGCTTCAGTAACACTCAGACAAACAAATCTGTAAGAAAATGACGTAAGGTAGCTTTAAAGCACATCACTTCAAAGTCTGTATGATTTTAAAGATATATATTTAACATTTCAAAGCCATGAAATTCAAGTTTGATGTACAAGCATTATTGATATTTTAGATGAGTATTCATATTTACAATGTAACCTGGTTATGAAACTCTGCTTTTATTTTTCCAGTGGGAAGCATTCTGCACACCCGGAGTTGAACAATTTCCTCCGTGTTTTGGACCGTGAAGAAGAAGAGTATCTTGGGCAGCTCAAATACAAGTACAAGGTCATGAAGAGACTCATACTAACACGTATGAAGGAACTTCGGCAGGAGAGTGAAAAACAGAAGCGGCGTTCAATGGCAAATGAATCGACATCTTGATATATTAGAGAGAGGAGATCTATATAAACTTGTGATAAAAAATGCTTCTAGCTTCATAATGTATGAATCTACATTCTTCAGTTGGAGTCACTCCAGATATTGTCTGTAAAATTGTATTTGGTCTCAAAATAGAAATTTGAAAAATCAAATGTTGAATTTAATGAGGTCATAATTGTAATGCATCTGAACCAGTTTGAAGAAGGAAAAATGGACAGTTTCATTTTCATGGAGATGATAGGGTACATTATGTGTGTAATTTCTGCCAAATTTTAATGTGAAAATGTCCCATGTTTAGAAATGTTCATTGATATTAGAAAGTGTTTGATAATAACAACAAAAATTTAATGTATCAATCTACTGTTAAACATTGGTTTTAGTATGTTTTTAGCTCACTTGAGCATGAAGTGCTCATGGTGAGCTATTGTGATCACACTGTGTCAGTTGCCATCATGCCTTGTTAGTAATTTCCTTCAAGCAACATCTCCAAAATCACTTGGCCAAATTCAACCAAATTTCGCAGGAATGTTCCTGCGTGGCCGGTCCTCTATCAAAACTGTTCAAAAGGAAAAACTTCAAGAACTACTAGACCTAGAGCTTAGATGTTTGCTGTGTAGTGTCATGAAGTGGCCTTCTATATAGTTAATGCAAATCAGAACCTTGGTGGAAAACTTTAAAAACTATTTTTATTGAATCCTGCAAGGTATAGAGCTTAGATATTTGGTATGTAGCAATATTTAATGAACCTTTACCAAGTTCGTTGAAATTATGCACCTGGTGTGTTGTGTTGGACTTTATAACCTTGGCATGAATGACAATGGTACTCTGGTGAGCAATTATAAAGGCTTTCTTGTTTAATCTATTGATTGATCTATTAATGTACCCCAGATATAGGTCATACCACATGTATCTAGAGTATCTAGAGATACCATGTTTATATTAATCAATACAAGTTAAAAGAATCAGAGGTTGATGCTTTCATTTATTACAGTTTCTGTGAGCATAGAATAGTAGGACTAGACAAAAGTTTCCTAGTTGTGTTTGAAAATTTTGTAATTTGGGGTCATAGATTAAGTTTATTTGCTTGAATTAAACTGATGAGTGTAGATTCAGATCTGTATAGAGGCAGGGCCTATAGTTACTATAGAGCTTTTTATCCATTGTTATAAATGGTAAACAGAAAATCTCGGGACATGATGTCTTGTAATGTATTTTATCTGTGTTATTCATGGAAGAAGTTTCTGTCTTTTAACATGCTTTGTTTGATAAAAGAATCTTTATTAAAGTCGAGTTTTTTTTTCTCACTTTGGGTAGTTAAAACTAAAAAGAAATCATGAATTGTCTGGGAATGGTTCAAAAGAGGATGCAGTTTCTCCTTTGGCATTGCTCTTCAATATTTTAGTAGAATCCCTGAATTTTCATGATCACCTTGAAAACAAAACTGGTTTAATAGCATTTGAAAAATAGTGAGCCTCTTTTGTTCGAAACTGAAAAAAAACATGCAGAAACTTCTTTACACATGATCTTGTTTTTGATTTAAGTAACATCTGTAAGTGTAATGTTTAGGTAGGAACAGGCAAATAGCAGCTCAGTTCCTGTATGTGTTCCTTTTGATAGACAAATAATGTTGCTTAAAAGTGATCTATTTTGCCTGTGTCTTAACAACACTCGCCAAACTTTGTATTTATAAAAGTATGGCTTCTTTGTTCTACATACACACCATCAAAGATGATGCAGTAACAGTCATTAAGCAGGATTCTCAACCTAGTATAGAATGGTTATAATATTACAGTTGTATTCAGTACTGTTTAAAGTCTTCTTACACAAATAGGCCACATATTTCACACATATTTCACACATATTTCAATATGCATGGTGCTCTCCTTTGAAAATGAGCACTGTAACACATAGATGGTACCACAAGCTTTAAGTTTTTACAACAAAAAATAATATTTCATCTTTCGTTTGTTACATGTTTGGCAAATGCTGAAAATAGATAAGTTACACAGAAATAGAAACATCAGGTGGAGATTGACCTGTTTCTGCAGTGCTCATATTGAAAGTTTAGAGCAGAATGTGTAAAGTGTATTTACTGAGTTAATGGTTTATTTTAGGAATTGTTAATGGTATAAAGATGACCCATAAGCCAATTAATTTTATTGCCATTAAAATTTCATGTAATTTTAAAACATTCCTGTAGATTGATTGTTTATTTTAATAAAAGCATTTTAAGTACTTAAATATGTGAAAAGGTATTCACAGATGGTGAAATAAGTGGGCAGATGGTTTTCATATGTTTTACAGTATCAAGGAGTAGACAGTTTGTGGATAACTGGCTAATAATGAAGCATTTATGTATATATTGATTATATTTATGATAATAAAATGAAGAAAAGTACTAAACATAAAAAAAACTGCCTCGATAAATCAACAATTTCTTCCAGAAAAAAATGTTGTAATACAAGTATGTATTTTTGCAAAAGAGGGAGATTTGTTGTGACAATAAATCACCTAGTTGTCAGGTGTTTTAATGCAAAGGTCTTGTGGTGGCAACCAAAATGCAAAAACATCTTGCATGGCAAAGGTTTTTCATTTGTTGCTTTATTAAGAAAATAAAAATGGAAAATTCAACAACACATTATTACAACAATGTTTTTTATATTATCATTTTCATACTTTAGGTCTACTCTGTAAGTAGACTCACTAGTTAGAGGAAAACTGTTGAGAGTTTGACTCTGTATGTTATTGAACAATAGATCATGTTGGTTGTAGGTTTCAACATCCAATTAATTGGAAGATCTTAAAAAAAAAAATTTAATTTTTGTTGCCAAACATGTAAATTAATTGTGTAACTTATCTATTTTCAGCATTTGCCAAACATGTACATTGTAAGAAACGAAAGATGAAATATTATTTTTTGTTGTAATTTTTTTTTTTTTGCTTTATGAAGGCAGCATGTAAACTTGTAAGTCTTTCGATACATGGGCTTTGTCTAGTGATTAAAGGGAGGTAATTCCAGTTGTAATGATGTGTTTGAGGTTCTTTCTCATAGACAGTAGCGGTGCAGCTGTTTCATAAAACAGGTGACTGCTTAATTTATTCAGAATCTTTGATAATTTGTTGAAATAGTTGTTTTCGACCTTCCAAGGTACTGTTACATCAAACACATACCTTGGGTCTTTTAATTTCTTATCTAGTTTGACTTTGTATGAAGAAAATGACATTAGTTAATACTAGATGAATAACTGATTTTACCCCGTAATGAAGTTGCAGTGGTCGGGGGCGGATATAGGAGTCACCCTGTGGTCGGTTGGTCAGTTGCATAACTTAAAAACAACTTGTTGGAATTCAATACAACTTAATGCAGTGGTCAACCACGATATTAGAATAAGTGCAGTGTACAAGAACCATAACTCTATATTGACTCATTACAGAGTCATTGCCCTTTGTTACTTTTCCTTGTCTGGGCACAACTTGAAAACTGCTGGTTGGAATTCAATACAACTTCATACAATGGTCAAGCACAATGAGAGGAAGTGCAGTGTACAAGAACCATAACTCTGTAATTAGTCAATTACAGAGTTATTGCTCTTTGATACTTTTCCTTGTCTGGAGCATTCAATACAACTTCATACAATGGTCAAGTACAATGAAAGTAAGTGAAGTGTACAAGAACCATAACTCTATCTTGACTCATTACAGAGTTATTGCCATGTACTATAACTCTATTTAATTTGTTTGCAAGGTATTCTGTCACTAATGATTTATTCAGTTGACAAAGCAGGCTTGCGGGGGTATTAATCACATCTAGTGATCGGTCTAGTTTCAGTTTGCAAAGTTTCAGGTAATAGTCAAACTATAGCCCAAAAGCTAAAGGAGATTGGCATGTTTTTCTTTCAGAGAGTGAAATACTGGTGTTTTAAAGGAAAGATGTTTATGAAAAGGAAACAAAGATGTTGAAACTTACAACCAACATGATTATTGTTCAATAACATACAGAGTCAAACTCTCAACAGTTTTCCTTTAACTAGTGAGTCTACTTACAGAGTAGACCTAAAATAAGAGACACAAAATATTATTATGATTTATTATAGTGTATGTGGTAGTACCCGGTAAAAATGTATGCTGGTCTAATCTGAAAGTATTCTGCCTGCAATGCTAGTAGGTGTGGTGGAGAAGGGGTAATGTGATATGACTTGAAGGTTTTTTTTTCATTTTTTAACAAGAAATTGAATTTTAAGTATCGATTGTTCATATATTTTGCACATTTTCAAACCAATGTTTTTCATTAGAAATTAAATGACTCGAAATGATATTAAATTTACTCCAAAACTAGTGACTATATAGCAGGTGAATAAACTTACCTATACATTAAACACTAAGGTTGGATGGAACTGTAGATGTAAGTTGGATTCATCAGAGATGTTTCTCAGATAAATGATGGAAAGATAATGATACACAGTAGAATAGATTCAGAAGTTTGTATATTAACAGTTACAAGGAAAACTTAAAAAATATAGACACATTAACATTGTAATAGGTTGGCCATACCATCAGCATACAAGTTAATACTTGAAGGAATATGTTAGTCTAATTTTTAGGTTGATAGGTGTATTTTCTACTGCCAAAAGGCCTTTTAAAACTGCTAGTTTCATTGCATAATAATATATATATATATATATATATATGACAGTTACAAAACATCCAGTTTCAGTATTATTATTATGCAGTTGTTTGACAATTGTTAGATAGTTGGTATTTAAATGGCGTCTTGGCGCAGTGATAGTGTGTTCACCGAAGGTGTCGGGTTTGATCCCCACTTGTGGCAGTATTGTCCTTAGACAAGACACAAACAATTCCACACTCTCTTCGAGGCTGATTCTGTCTGGAATGAGTCTTGAGAGTGATTAATCTAAGTTGTAAGAACTTGTTCCGCAATCCAAATATAAGTTATTTATTGACTTTGTCTTACATCACCAAGGACACTTTGCAAAGGTACATTATTTTATTGTCATAGAAATTGTGTTGCAGTTCAATACTGTTTCAAACCTTAGGGTTTTAGTTTTGTAAATACTTACGTATGAGCATTTTTGCTTATACAATATGTGTAAAGTTTGCTTGCTGGATGCAAAACTTCATGCAGTTCATCTAGTTATCTTCAAAAAAAAAATTCTTTACATACATGTAGGAAAATGGGTAATACAGAGGGTCCAAGATTCCTTGCTTGCATACAGTATACACATATATTAATTGCACTGGTATTGAGATTAGAATGGTAGTTCAGTGAGACCAGAAATGAGGCAGTTTGACCAATATCCATCTCATAGAAGATAAGGGTATTGCAGAAATGTTCAAAATAGAAACAAAATTAAATTGTAGGCTTCCCTTATAACAGCTGCATGATCAGAAGGTAGTATTTCAAAGGCCAGGCACAGACAGGTCTCCGACCAAAGTATAACTGTTTCATCACATTGAACAAAATAGTTACTTGACATTTGGGCCAATGCATGTACATGTTGTATATATTATATGTATTATTAAAAAAGGGATACTCTTCAACTAATAATAAACCTAAATTCTCACTGATATTTCATTTGAACTCAAAAACGTTCAGGACAGTTTGTGCTATATGTACTTTCTATACAAGGACAAATATTAACTTGACTTTCACTGAGTACATGTATATATGTGATATTATATGTGCCTTTATGAATACTCTTCAATCAGGTCTGTTTCATTGTGTATTGTGTGATTTTATGTAAAGTAAAAAGAGAAAAAATAAAATTGATAATTGTAAATAAATTGTAAATTGCCCAGTATAGCATGAGAATCTGAGGAAAACATATTTTCATTGGAAGTCAACAACTTTTATAACATAAATGCATTTTGTGCATTTGCGTGTTAAGGTTATATTCATTTGTACTATTATGTTGATAGACACAGTTATGAGAATTAGAAAATTACAGGTGCTATCCAACATTTACCGACATCTAAATCTGAATTTCTTGTTTGAAAGTAATAAATTTTTTAAAAATTGCTTTGAAAATAAGTGAGTTTGTAAGCTTTTACATTTTTAAAAGTTAATTGCTGTCTCTGTTTTTGGGTCACCCTTTGTACTTAGATTTTGTTACGAAAACTGAACGTTGGCTATAACTTTGCCACTTAAGATTTCTTCATCAAACTTTCAAATTGCATTGCTTATGACAAAAGGGTCACAATGCCACCAAATTTTTCTACTGAACACCCATCTAGCTAGCTCACCTGGCACAAAACCACGAGACCTAGAATTTAGATATTACCTAGTAGTGGACCTTTACCAAGATAGTTCAAATTAATATTTTATATTTTAAAATGTTCAAAAATCTTCTCTGAAACCACATGACCTACAGCGTAGATATTTGGCATGTTACATTGCCTTGTGGACCTTTATCAAGATTGTTCAAATCATGACCCAGGGATCAAAATTGACCCTGCCCGGGGTCACTCGATTTCACATAGAGTTATATAGGGAAAACTTCAAACAGAAATATTCTTTTCTAAAATCACAAGGCCAAAAGCTTGTTGTTCAAATCATGAGCCCCATGTCAAAACTGATCCTGTGATATGATCGTTGACCTTGTACTCTAGCCAATGGTACCCAAGTGAGTGATAAAGGGCCATCTTGGTTTTTCTGTTTTAATAAAGAAGGCAAGTCAGAGACACATGAACAGATTTTTTACACTCACTTTTAGTCTTGCTTCTACAGACACGGTTTTATGCAGCTATAAATCGTACAACATTCCACAAGACCGGCTAGTATTCTCTTTAACATATTTATGAACATTGAGATATTTTCCTGTTATTTTAAGTGTTTCTTTTTATGCCCCTAAAGGTGGGCATATTAAAATAGCACCGTCTATCTGTGTTGTCTGTCCTTACATTTTTTCATGTACTGGCTGTAACTTTGTCATGCATTAAAGGATTTTGAAATAACTTGGCACAAATGCTCAGCACATTAAGATAACGTGTTGCATACAACAACCATGACCTTACCGCAAAGGTCAAGGTCACACTTAAGAGTTTAAAGGTAATGGAATCTTGTATACATGGTAACTCTGTCAAGCATGGAAGGATTTTAAGATAACATGGCACATTTGTTGAGCACATGGAGATGACATGTCAAGTGCAAGTCCCGCATCCTTACCTTGAAGGTCAAGGTCACACTTGGGTCAGGCAGTTTAGAATCCTGTATATATATGCACATCTTCATGTCCAGATTATTACTGATATACATTGAAATATTTTAAAATGAATCGGAACAAATGTTCAGCACATGGAGATAAAGTGTCATGTGCAAGTACCGGGTCCATACCTTGAAGGTCAGGGTCACAGACTGAGACATCCCTTTGGGGGCATTCCTCACTTATGAGGGACAGGTCTTGTTCTTTTCTGTTGTATAAGTATTGATAGCTTCATCTTTAGTTTGTAGAAGTCTGTGTTCTTTTCTTATTGCGCAATGTTCTACTACTAGTCATAATTTATTGCACTTAGGCTGCCTAACAAAGCTTTCATAATTAGGCCAATGTAATTGTACTTGGTTTTCATCCCCTAAATGACATAGAACCCTTTATTAAGAAGAGTATTGTTCAGTTACATCTACTTTTAAGTAATGTTAAGCAAAGTTATTGTAATATGGTCATGTTGAAAATCATGTAGGCAACTGTTCTTTGTGTACTTTTTTTGCATAATATATATTAATCATTTTTAAGATCTCCAATTAAATTAGATTATAGTATGTAAAATTCAGTACACCATACAACTTATAGAGGATAAATGTTGGTTTTGGTGTAATATCACATTATAATTTCACCGAGTTGGCACCAAAAGTGATATTTTCACGAGTGGCGCACTGCGCCAAGAGTGAAAATAACAATTTTTGGTGTTCACGAGTGAAATTATCGTGATATTATATCAATACCAGCAATTTTTCTGTTTATTTTATGTCTAAAATCAACTTTTGTTGATTTGTTGATTTCAATAAAATGTCGAAAATTGTGGGAAACGTCATCAGAAAGCATCGCAAAGATGACATCATTTTAACGACGTCATCGTCATATAGTTTCTGGCGTTCAGTACACTTAGTATTCTTTTTGACATTAATTCGGGTAACAGATTTTGATAATTTTCACTGAGTGGCCAGTGAGTTTATCAGGATATAATTCCCTGTTATATTTCGATAAACCACAGAAAAACATAAAATAAAAAGCATGTAATTTTTTCTTCACTGTGGCACTCTACTGCCACTGCTACAATATCTTGTAAATAAGTTTCACTACATTTAATTCTGTATTACTAATGCACATTTACTGTGTCTGTCATTCCTTTCAATATCTTCATTTTTGAATCTCAATTTCTCAGCTGAAACACAGTGTACATTCAGGCATGCATCATATAGTATAGCAGCTTAATACAATTTTTATGCTCACCTGGCACAAAGTGCCAGAGTGAGCTATAAGAATCGCTCTCCGTCCGGGGTCCGTCATACGTCTGTCCGTCCGTCCACCATTTCCTTCAAATGACATCTCCTCTGAAACCACTTGGCCAATAATGATGAAACTTTGCAGGGATGTTCCTTGCATGAAGCTCTACCAAAATTGTTCAAAGAATTCCATTCCATGCAGAACTCTGGTTGCTATGGCAACAAATAGGAAAAACTTTAAAAATCTTCTTCTCCGAAACCACAAGGCCTAGAGCTTAGATATTTAGCATGTGGCATTGTCTAGTAGACCTCTACGAAGATTGTTCAAATAATGAGCACCGGGTCAAAATTACCCTGCCCGGGGGGTCACTTAGTTTTACATAGACTTATATAGGAAAAACTTTAAAATCTTCTTCTCAGAAACCACAAGGCCTAGAGCTTAGATATTTAGCATGTAGCATTGGCTAGTGGACCTCTACCAAGATTGTTCAAATCATGACCCCCTCCCCCCCGGGAGGAGGGAGAAGGCACTTGATTTCATATAGGCTTTTATAGGGAAAACTTTGAAAAAAAAAAAACACAAGGCCGACAGGCAAATAATAGATATTTGAAATGTTACTTAGCATTGTGTAGTGGACCTCTACGAATAATGTTAGAATCATGACCCCTATTATTATAGCAACTGGAAGTCAGGTGAGCGATATAGGGCCATCATGGCCCTCTTGTTTTATAAAGACTTGTAGATGAGCAGGACATACCACCCATAATTTCAATCTCTTGTCTAGATTCTTGCAGTATCTTAACTATCATAAAGGGTTACATGATAAAATGTATAAAATATTCAGCGTTATATTACTAACTGGTTTATACGTAATGCACTTGCTGCATGTGTGTATAGAATCATTAGAACACTCTTTTTCATTTCCGTCACAAAATTTTAAGGTAAGAAGTTTCATTGTACATGACATACTATTAAGACTTAACATTTTAGAAGGATTTCACTGTATTGTACAGAGTAATTAAGTCTTGATTTGTTAGCTGTTAAAGAGTCGGAGTCTGAAAAAAATGAGAAAAACAAAATAAAAATACATATATATCTTGTAAAATTTCGTTTGTGTTTTGTAAGTCCATTCTATAGTTATAACCCAATCACACTGTATGACCAGTTTTGTCCCTGGTAGAATTGTTAATTCTGCAATCCCTAAACTTCTCACTGATTGACGGACACCAGGCGATCACAATAACTCATCTCAGGACTCAGTTGAGCTAAAAATGGAATCATCTTGAGTTCTGGTTCCTTGTGACTGCACTTCCTCTCAATGACTTTTATCATTTTGTGAAGTGTGATTTCAATCCCTTTAATACTTTTCAAGTTATACTCCAGACAAAATTTGGTTTTATGCCTTTAAAAGTGGGAAAAGGGGAGATAGCTCAGCTGTCGAGTGTCCAAAAGTTATAATTCTTGCACTGGGCAAGACTTTACATTCCCATCTTTCATTGTTTCAAGCGTATTTGGATTCCTTCTCTGCAAAAAGTTTTATAATAAATTACGCCTTTAAAAAAATGTGGAAAGGGGATAACTCAACTGTGTCGCCTACTATCATTGTTCAAAGTTTCATATATTACTTTTCAGTAGTTTCAGAGTTCTGCCATAAGTCATAAGTGAACGAGATGTTACACGCCAAAAGTATTTGAGTCTGCTATAATGGACGTCATTTGCAAGCAATTGCGATGGAATCCAACTGTCTTTGACGTTGCATCCGTGTGGTCTCGCTGTTTGTAGCCGTTTGATCCATATGCTTTCTCGTATAATACGTTCCTGATATTCGGCTTTGTTAAGTTTTTCAAGAACCGATAACTGAAGGTTACCATCATCATGACTTAAATCAAAGTGTGACATAATTGGTTTGTCTTTTCGTAACGGCACATCACATAAATGTTCTGTCATTTTCTCACGGATCTGTCGCTCAGTTTCTCCTACGTAAAGTACAATGTCACATTTGTTACAGCGTATGCAGTACACTACATTTTGGCGCGTAACGCCTCGTTCACTTATGATTTTACGTCCGGTTTCATTATTTACTTCCGGTAACGTCAATAACGTTATATGTGAAAATGTAAAACAATTTGTGTATTTCATCTACTGAAGAAGGCCAGTAGGCCTAAATATTTAGTAAAGAGTGAACTTTTGAATTGTTTCATATTTATTCTCCCTTCGGAGTTACTTTTTGTGTATAGTAGATCTAACTCAAGTTTGAACTCTGTTGCATTAAACAGTTAACTCAAATTTGAGTGATTAATACTTGGAAGATTGATCTATCTGGAAAGAAATTATAAAGGAATGATATTTTAAAAAAATTAAATGAATATTTATTTATTCAAATCAGTTACACATACTTTCTGCCCCTATATGCAAGACTTTATAGGATCCACCATGCTGGTTAGATGGTCATTAAATTTTGCGTTTGTGTCTGACTGAAAACTTTATTATCTCTATAATATTTTGTAGAAATACTAAGTGTAAATGCTTATTACAAGACAATATGTCCCATGTACAGTAAAACCAGCCATATCTGGTTTCCGATTAAACCAAGACTGGCTCTCCTAGTATTTGGCTTTGGTAAGATGTGCATTTAATGGACATGTTTTTATATTTTAAACAAAGTATCCAGTATTTAAAAAAAATACCCATAAAACTATTACTTTTATTATAATATCCTGCACAAAATGAGTTTTTTTTACATCAATATTTGCAATTCGGTTCTCAAATAATATAAAGATTTATTGTACATATTGTAATTTAAGTAACCATGGTAATGTAATGCGGAGGCTTAACTTGCTGAAGACAAACATCAGATAATATAAGAACAAAGGACAAGACTTAGTATGATCCGAAGGGTGGTGTGGTGGTTGAGTGGTTAACGCTCTGGAGGTCCACGGTCCGAATCCACGGTTCGAATCTTGTCCGAGGCACTGGAAATTTCAGAAACGCTTTTCAGTCTTTCCCACCCATCTAGAGATGAAGTGGTTAGAAACCAAGAGGACAAAACTTTTATTTTGTTAGGCCCAAGTTAATTTTTTTACAGGCCATTTTTTAGGCCAAATTTTATGGAAAAAATTGAGGCACACAACTTTTTTTTCTTTTAAGGCCAATTTTTAAAAAAAAGAGTTTCAGGCCTCATGATTTTTATTGAGGCGTGTTTGAATTTTTTTTTTAAGGCTGTATGAAAAAAATACATACAAAATAATTTTTTTCAAACTTGATTTGTCATTACCAGTAGATGACACCTATTCATTTTCAGGTTATTAGGTCATATGTGAATTTCACAGTGACTTTTACATTAAAAACTGTTCCTTTCATAGTTTGACTTACACATCATGGGAGGCATATGTGTTTTACAAACAGCACTTGCTGATGTTTGAGTTGAATAAGGCAAAGACTATAATCCAAATTTTGATGTACAAACTGAATTTATCAAGTTTTGGCAAAAACAATGAACTTTAAAGTTTATTTCAATATGACAATATTTGACCAAACTTCAACACAAACATTCTGTTTCACCTTGACAAGGCAAAACTTTTAACCAATTTACATGATGATTGGGTTGTAAATGTCACCTGTATG
>JAFMSR010000011.1:14099665-14286065 GCA_022818135.1 Saxidomus purpurata | reverse complement strand
TGGTAAAACCCTGACCAGACCAGACCAGAACACACAAAAGGCTGATCGTACCAGAAATTTTCGCCGATATGACTTACACACAATAGCGTTATTATTTCGGTATTTAAAATATCTGCATTTGGTACATGTGTAACCAAACTAGATTTTTCATTGTTGAAGTAATAATATTGAGCACTAAGAGCAGTATCGAAACGTTTTCATCTGTAATAGAAACTATAAAATTCAATGTTAGTTCACCGAATGGATTTATTTGTGTGTATATAGGCCCGCTAATGTTTTACCGAGTTCTGAGTTTTTGTTTATGTTGTTTTGTTCATATCGGCGGAAAATTCCTTTACGTTTCGTGCTTTCCGTGGTGTAGTCTTTTACCCCCAACAATTAAAATTTTCCAAATTGAAAGACCCGCCATTACGATCTTTGCGGGACTGTTTCTCCCCATTATGATGGTCAGGAAAATTGTTTAAAAATTTAAAATTCGCATAGAAAGTACAGCAACAATGCATTGAATATAGCCTATGCTCACTACAGATGACCACTATATACAATTTACATTCGTAAATATCCATCTTTACAGGTCAAGTTCGATTATGGCCACATTTGCACTTAATAATTCAGAGAAACACATGTGTGCACCTGTATGATAGTCGTTATACATTTTCATACTTGTATGTTACTGAATAACACAAAGAGGGAGCATCCGTTTTCTTTGGAAACTTTCCTTTGCACACATTTCTAGATTTTGCTCTATTACTCTAGGTAGAAAAACTCTTGACATATTGTAAAAAAAAATGATTAAATAGAACATCATCTTATACTTACTACTCTGGGAAACATTACAGTCTGTATGCCACGAAGTTTTCCTTGCAAGAACGGTAACATACACTTCCACTTAATATACTTGTATAAATTTTGTATATGTAGTCATAAGCAATTAGTATAACATAAACAATGCAACCAGGGATTTGACGGGTATATTGTCGTAATTGCAAGACTCTTTGAAAAAAACTTGCTTCTTTCTATTCCTTGGTTTTAATCAGTCGGCCCCTGTATTAAAGTTGTAAAGTATATTAAGAGTATCCATGTGATTATATTGTTATTGCAAAACATTTTGAAATTCTGACAAGACTTCTGGCATTTATTCTTGTTATATTAAGGAGGAAGATCCTGGGTGTCAAGTTGGCCATTATTTCAGTCACAAGCGGGCACCTTGATACAACCTAGATAGCTTCCAGACATAAAAGAATTCGACCCAAGTAGTGCACGAACCTACAGCGGTGAGGGCCTAGTGATCATCAGTCAGTGACCTTAACCACTCGGCCAAAGCGGCCATTGTATGATGCCAAGCAATTGTCTGAAGTTTCAAGGTTTTAATGGTTACCGAGAAAGTGAATTTTAAGAAAGCTTAACAATATTTAAGACGACAGTGCCGACTGACGTCAAGATGGTTATGACAATGGCTCTTCTGTTTTTCATAGAAAAGCTAAAAATGGATCAATCAGTCATTTGTTTTAAATTGATTCAGTATATACCTATTGTAGAAGAAGTACTTGCATCTTACATTAACTATCCCGATGGGTGCTATCAAAATACTGCAAATTGGAATATACCGGGTCTGTTGCTCACCCCTAGTCATTACCAGCCTCTCTACCATACTGTTTTAAATTTCATAACTTGTCTATAACAACAACTGAATGTTTTAATAGCAGGCTATTATCTTTCATATTAACACATATTAGACTCTAGTAGTATTTCGTAACAAGTAATAATAATAATAATAATAATAATAATAATAATTTAAAAAAAATGATGATGATGATAATATTAATAATGATACAATATAATTAATATATGTATGAATGTACCTGCCAAAATTAAGTGTATCATGGTAAAGGTTGAAAGTTTTAGTTACACTACACTACACTACACTACACTACACTACACTACACTACACTACACTAAACTAACAACACAATACAATAAATCCTATTTTTATTTATATTGAGTTAATAGCTGTTCTTTGTAAATGACAGCATGATCCAGAGAAACGAATTTGATTTTCCCTTTAGATTATTGCATTTCTGTCTACATTTAAAAATCGTATTTAAGACATGTAGATATATGTGATTTCTTATTGTTATTCGTATTCAGGTACGAACCGACTCCGGTAAAATGCGGACATTTTTGTACCCTTTTCGAACCACGTATTTACATAAAATACAACAATTGCATCGTGTTTAAAGCATAAAAATATGTTGTCATATTTCAAAAAGACATCTACAAGTGCCTCTGTAAAGTTAATTTGCTGATAAGTCAATTGATCCAAATATAGGACTTATGGACCGGTAGCTATAATAGTAACGGCTCACATTTTTGTAGGACGGAAACCAGCAACATAAGATCATGCGAGATCAGATTAGTATCCAGCTTCTTTCCCACAAGGGAAATCTTATGGCGGCACCAAACGAAAGAATGGTGAATTACTACTCTGTGATCGACTGCGGTCATGCTGGTAGATAGTGACCTGTATGAGCTCCCGACTCACAGTCTCCGTACGAACAGTTATGTGCAAGTCGTTACTATTACGGGGGAAAAGTAAGGGTGAAAGAAATGCAAACAATAGGACGGACAGATGTCAGGAAAAAGATAGGGAAATGTATATAGTTCAGCCTAGATAGTTAATAAATATATCAAATACCACGTATGTGTGCTTTCAGTAGAAGTAGATATAGTTCATGAACAATTTGACAAATAATATTTTGCATATTAACCACCATCATGTATAGTTAACAAATCAACATAGTACATAGGGACTGTATATATATGTAGCGTAGAAGGTAGAAACACTCCGAATAAAAGATTAACGGTCAAGGCCATATATACCCCCATCCCATCAGGACAATCCATTAAGACATCCCTAAATAATTGTAGTATAGAGTGATGACCAATAAACAATAATAAAAACTTCTATTATATAGAGTTATTGCCGCCTCATGTAGCTCATACATAAGGCAATTTGGTAAAACCAAAATAATAACAAAGAATTTAGTCCTTATATAAGAAATAAGAAACAATTTCTACAGGCATGTAAATAAATGAAAAAGAAAGGCCAGGCTGCAAAAATCACTTGAAACTTATAATATATAGATTCCATAGAGTACCAGGCCAAAGGATATATCAACAAAGGTTTATAGAACAAATAAAATACAAAAAAAAACTGATTAGAATTGTTTATTTCTAACAAAATCGACAAAAAATGCAGGTTTTCTATATAATTCATATAGAAAACACACATGTAAACAAATGGCTATTTATAAATACCACGTGATAAACTCGATAAATAAGCGAGCTAAGTCCAAAAAAACGGCAAGTAAATAAACCAATCACAACGCAGCAGACAAACCCAACGGGCCAATCAGAACAAAGCTACTAAACACAGGGTTATGCAGAGTTATGTATATACCCCTTACTAGTTAGATATTAGCATTCCAAAGCCGTTATATCTAATTCAGAGTTCCAGTAGAAATCTATTTTATGTATTTATTATACAATTTGTATAATACATACAAAAAAACATAACAAATAATAAAATATCAGTACAATAGTGTAGGATAAAAAAACATAACAAATAGTTTATTAATTAATAGGACAGGGGGTTAGAATTAGTTCTAAAAACACAATTAAGGTATGAACACAAAAATTAAATTAAAATTTTTAGGTAAGGTACCAGATTCAGAAAAAGAGAACAAAGTTACATTTTGGCGTAAAAAATGCATACCCACCCTGAGAACTATAACTCTTCCCTAACGAAATGAGTCCGTAATGTACAATAACAAACACTCAGTGATCGCAAAACAGAGTCTAAACAGATAACGAAGCACCAAAATCCTCAAAATCACGACCCAAAAGGCATTTCGATTTTTGTTTACCGTAATAATATTCAAGTAAGGTTGATATTGAAAATATGCAACATTTTTATAAAACAAGGCTCTGCTTGAATTATTTAATCTAAAAGTCCACTCTTCTATAAAATGTTCGTTTAATCTTTGTTTAACAAGCGTGAGAAAAACATCAATATTTTCCTATACTCTGTGAATTCCAAGCATCATCAAAACCCAAAGAACATAATAAATTCTTAACTTTGCTACACCAATTTACTTTATTTGAAAATAGTTCTATATCCGATTTAAACATATCATAAACCTTTCGTATGTATTTATTATTATCACAGTGTACAATTTTGATCCAGTATTTAATAATCATATAATATCGTAATGTTTGAAAAGAAACTTTTCCAAGTTCTCCATATACAAAGTCATTCTGAGTACATTTCTTAACATTTAATATTATTTTACAAAAAGACATGTGTACACGCTCTATTGCAGGGGTAAGTAAAGTAAGTAAAGCTAGGTCACTTTCGACTACGCGAGAGCTTTTTCAATCAAAGCACATAAAGTGCTGACAACAATGTGTCCTCTGCAAAATGAGTGATACCTCGCTAACAGTATCTATGTTCTTGACCATGCGGTTTTAGAGAATATTTTTTAATTGTTTCGTATTTTATGCCATAGCAACCAAAGTTTTGCATGGAATGGAAATCATTGAACATTTTGATAGAGTTTCATGCAAGAAACATCCCTGCAAGTTTTACAACATTGGACCAGTGGTTTCAGAGATGTCGTTTGAAGGAAATGGTGGACTGACGGACAGACGGACAGACGGACGGAATGCAATCCCAATCAATCCATGTAGGAGAGTTACAGCCTTTATATGACAGTTGGGACAGACTGAGGCATTGGATTTTGAAAAACTTGTGGCATTGGAATATCAATAGGTGCAAGATATTAAGATGATATTTTAAATATATAAAATATAGTTAAATGAAATAAACTATTGTAACAAAACATACGTACAAAAAAGCGAACAAATAACAAATGAACGAGATCAAAAATTGGAGATCATATTACATACTATCTATGAAATTGTGTTGCTGATGGGATAAATGTTTTTTTAACCATATTCATGATTATACTAGCTTGCATTGCATTTACATATGACATTACACAAACTTTGACTGTATTTAACGCATTTATGTTGCATTCCAAATATGTTAAAAATTTCTGATTACCTTTTACATTGAGTCACACAAAAATCATTATCAGAACCCTCAACACATGACCTGGGGGTCATAATTTGAACAATCTTGGTAAAGGTGAACTAGGCATTTCTATATGCCAAATATCTAATATTTAGGTCTTGTGAATTTAGAGTGAAAGATTTTAGAAGTTTTTCCCATATAAGCCTATGTAAAACCAAGTGACACCTCGGTTGGGTTCAGTTTTGACATGGGGGTCATAATTTGAGTAATCTTGGTAGAGATCCAGTAAACAATGCCACATGCTAACTATCTAACCCCTAGGCCTTGTGGTTTTAGAGAAGAAGAGTCTTTAAGTGTTTTCTATTTGTTGCCATAGCAATTAGAGTTCTGCATGGAATGAAATATTTTGAACAACATTGATAGAGCTTCATGCAAGAAACATCCCTGGAAAGTTTTAACAATGAGATAATGGTTTCAGACAACATGGTGTTGTTAAAGGAAATTGTGGATGGATGGATGATAGACATAATGCGATCTTAATAGCACTATTGGTCCATTTGAGCTAAAATCATAAAATGCAGTTTTATGTATCAGATTGAAAATGCATCACAAGTGTATATGCGGAAGATGGTCTTTCACAAAGCTATGATTTAATAGTAGAATACTGTAAGTGTATTAAAGTGACATTATGCGCATTTTTTTCAAGTAAAAATCCAGCTGAATATGGTGTGTGTACAAAAGCGTAGAGGAAATAATATCTTTTAACCCAATATACCAAACTCTTCACCCTACCAGTATGAAATAATAAGTTTCCATATATTGATTTTTCTTATTTGACTGGGAGAGTCAATTTAAGAAAAGAACAACTGCATGCAGGAGTTGATTCCCTTCCACTGCCGAAATCTCTACCAACATAAATAACGACACAATCAACTATCATTTTATCAGTCCGATTTTTTATATCTAAAGCACCAACTTCAAATACTAATGCGGCATAATCATTAATTTAACACATTTAAACGAACAGCAACCAAAAATTGCTTTTATAAAACTGTCACCAAAAATACACTATGTGCAGTAAGATGCGCATAATGTCACTTTAACCATCAATAGTGATTTATACATTGGGTGTGACAAGTTTCACTTACAATTTCAAAGTACCATGAATGTATGATAGATGCAATCATGTTATCATTGGGATGTAGAGCTATGTGCTAAATACAAAAGGGCAATGAGCATTTATATGAAACATTTGTCATTGTAGATTTTGAAGGTGGAGTTCAGAACAGTGGGATCATTGATACTGAAGATATTACAATTTATAATTGAAAACTCGCCAAGTTGAAAATGGCAACAATTTTGTTAAAACAAGAGGGTTTAAATGGCCACCTGTTACTCTGGTTTCAGACAATAAGAATTTAAAATGTTTGTATTTTAGGCATTATACCCAAGCGAGTGCTTGATAGGGATAATATTGATCAAGGGGTTGAATTTTAACAATCTTGGTAGAGGTTTAGTTAACAATGCTGCATGCCAATTATTTAAGCCCTTGGCCTTCTGGTTCATAAAAAGATTGTTAAAGTTTAATGCTGTGAGTTCAGAAATGTTGTTAAAGAAAGAAGTTAATGGACATCAGATAGACGGCAAGGGGTCCTTTTTTAAAGCCACAATTTGCCTTGCTATGATGGGACACAGACAAATTGCAAGTATTTGAGCATTAACATAGTAACAGTTTAAATGAAATGTATACATGGTGAGCACTTAAATAGTAACACTATTAATGAAGTATGTACATGGTGAGCACTAACATAGCAATACTATAAATGAAATATATTATGCTTCAGTAATAACAAGAACATTTATATCTTTGAATAAATCCGATATTGTTTATGTTGACATTGGATGTGTGTTGTACAAATGTGTGAACAATTGAATTTAAAGACACACTCCCATTAACTGCAAAGTTATGCAATAGTAGAAAAATGAACTATTAGTAAATTTAGCATAAATAAAGACACTGCTTTCCTCTCACTCGGGTCAAGCAAATATTTCAAATTTAAAGTAATAAAGTTTTTTAATATGTTACAAATAATTTTACAGTATAGGTTGTCGGTTAACAGAAATAGAGCTGGACGTTGAGACATATCCCCCCATTTGTCTCTGTCCAGTTGAACCAGACAAGCACAGTCTCCAAGTCTGGTTCACTCGACCAGACAAGGAGACACTTCCTACCTATATTCAAAGGGACAGACCACCCAAAACCTTATGTGATGTGCCCCTTTGTATAAAACGAACAGTAAACACGTTGTAACTCTCTGGAGGTAACAGAAATTATTTAACCTCTTCACCGGTTACACCGTTGACTCAAGCGGAGTAACAGTATATTTTGCAGACGGACTTTGCAGACAACATAAACAAAGAAGGATTTTGCAGACAACATACACAAAGAAGGATTTTAGATTTTGCAGACAAGATAGATTGTATAGGAAAAGGTGTTAGATCTACATAAGGAGGTGTGAATGTGAAACTTTATAGGTTAATGCTGCTTTTATTAAAATTTAAGTTTGAAAAAATAACTTTTCATTCCACAAATTGATAATATGATAAAGTTTTAAAATGTTTTTATAATGTAGCCAACACAGCTTTTTATAAATTAAACTGTAAATTTTGCAAATTTCATGTAATGATGTGTTAATGAATTAATTAAGAAGTGCCAGATAACTAACTTGTATCATAGTATTGGGGAAATAAATTCTATAAAACTAAGTTAGTTAATTAAATCCTCTAAATGTGTGTTATCATGATCTATTAGTTTTTACCAATTTGTTCTTTATCTAACTTGTCTGCAAAATTCAAAGTACAGCTTGTCTGCAAAATACTGATTCATTGTTTCTTTATCAGTTAACAATTTGTTCTTTATCTAACTTGTCTGCAAAATTCAAAGTACAGTTTGTCTGCAAAATACTGAAATTACCAATTTGTTCTTTATTTAACCTGTCTGCAAAATACTGAATTTACCAATTTGTTCTTTAACTCACTTGTCTGCAAAATTCAAAGTACAGCTTGTCTGCAAAATACTGATTCATTGTGTCTTTATCAGTTAACAATTTGTTCTTTATCTAACTTGTCTACAAAATTCGAAGTACAGTTTGTCTGCAAAATACTGAAATTACCAAATTTGTTCTTTATCTAACTTGTCTGCAAAATTCAAAGTACAGCCTGTCTTCAAAATACTGAATTTATAAATTTGTTCTTTATCTAACTTGTCTGCAAAATACTGATTCAATGTGTCTTTGTTGGTTAACAATTTGTTCTTTATCTATCTTGCCTGCAAAAAGTACAGCCTGTCTGCAAAATACTGAATTTATCAATTTGTTCTTTAACTAACTTGTCTGCAAAATTCAAAGTACAGTGTGTATGCAAAATACTGAAATTAACAAATTTGTTCTTTATCTAACTTGTCTGCAAAATTCGAAGTACAGGCTGTCTGCAAAATACTGAATTTATCAATTTGTTCTTTAACTAACTTGTCTGCAAAATACCGATTCAATGTGTTTTTATCGGTTAACAATTTGTTCTTAATCTAACTTGTCTGCAAAATTCAAAGTACAGTCTGTCTGCAAAATACTGAATTTACAAATTTGTTCTTTATTTAACTTGTCTGCAAAATTCAAAGTACAGCTTGTCTGCAAAATACGGAATTTATCATTTTGTTCTTTATCTTACTTGTCTGCAAAATTCAATGTACAGCTTGCCTGCAAAATATTGAATTTATCATTTTGTTCTTTATCTTACTTGTCTGCAAAATTCAATGTACAGCTTGCCTGCAAAATACTGATTCAATGTGTCTTTATCGGTTAACAATTTGTTCTTAATCTAACTTGTCTGCAAAATTCAAAGTACAGTCTGTCGGCAAAATACTGAATTAATCAATTTGTTCTTTAACTCACTTGTCTGCAAAATTCGATGTACAGCTTGTCTGCAAAATAGCGATTCATTGTGTCTTTATCAGTGAACAATTTGTTCTTTACCTAACTTGTCTGCAAAATTCAAAGTACAGTCTGTCTGCAAAATACTGAATTTACAAATTTGTTCTTTATTTAACTTGTCTGCAAAATTCAAAGTACAGCTTGTCTGCAAAATACGGAATTTATCATTTTGTTCTTTATCTTACTTGTCTGCAAAATTCAATGTACAGCTTGCCTGCAAAATATTGAATTTATCATTTTGTTCTTTATCTTACTTGTCTGCAAAATTCAATGTACAGCTTGCCTGAAAAATACTGATTCAATGTGTCTTTATCTGTTAACAATTTGTTCTTAATCTAACTTGTCTGCAAAATTCAAAATACAGTCTGTCTGCAAAATACTGAATTAATCAATTTGTTCTTTAACTCACTTGTCTGCAAAATTCGATGTACAGCTTGTCTGCAAAATAGCGATTCATTGTGTCTTTATCAGTGAACAATTTGTTCTTTACCTAACTTGTCTGCAAAATTCAAAGTACAGTCTATCTGCAAAATAATGTATTTACCAATTTTTCTTTTTCTAACTTGTCTGCAAATTCAAAGTACAGTTTGTCTGCAAAATACTGAATTTACCAATTTGTTCTTTATTGAACTTGTCTGCAAAATTCAAAGTACAGTCTGTCTGCAAAATACTGAATTTATCAAATTGTTCTTTATTTAACTTGTCTGCAAAATTCAAAGTACAGTACAGCCTGTCTGCAAAATACTGATTCAAATTGTCTATATCTATTAATTTTTCCCTGAGGGAATATTTAGGTGATAAAAGGATTATAGCAATAAACAGTGATGATCATATTTCTGAAATATTACCCCAGGCTGTATGGACTGTGTATTGGGGTAGTATATTTGTCACCTAATTAAGCAGAACTGACTGACACATTTTTACAACAGGAGATTCTAAATAAAAAAAAAAAATATTATTTAATCACAGACATGTATTAATGAACTACAGCTTAGCTTCCATGTCATTATCTGAAATATGCTTTACATTCATCAAAAAATATTTAGTGCTACTTGATACCAAAATGATTATTTCTTTCCTTGAAATGATTAAATTTACAAGCTGCTTTGCTCTGATTAATCAAGTCCAAGTTGTGCATTTCTATTACAAATTATAAGTGTTCATTTAATATTAATTCCATAGCTTTTCCAATGTCTCACATCTGTAATGCTCAATTTACAGTATAATCATTTGGAAAATAATGTTAAAAAATATTTATTTATGATGTACTGATTGACAAAGTCATTCAGTCATTTTAATTTGGCAGACAAGTTAAATAAAGAACAAATTGTTTACTTTTAATATAGACACACTGAATCGGTATTTTGCAGACATGCTGTACTTTGAATTTCGCAGACAAGTTAGATAAAGAACAAATTTGTAAATTTATACAGTATTTTGCAGACAAGTTAAATAAAGAACAAATTGGTAAATTCAGTATTTTGCAGACAAACTGTACTTTGAATTTTGCAGACAAGTTAAATAAAGAACAAATTGGTAAATTCAGTATTTTGCAGACAAACTGTACTTTGAATTTTGCAGACAAGTTAAATAAAGAACAAATTGGTAAATTCAGTATTTTGCAGACAAACTGTACTTTGAATTTTGCAGACAAGTTAGATAAAGAACAAATTGATAAATCTATACATCATTTTGCAAACAGACTGTTCTTTGAATTTTGCAGACAAGTTATTTAAAGAACAAATTGGTAAATTCAGTATTTTGCAGACAAACTGTACTTTGAATTTTGCAGACAAGTTAGATAAAGAACAAAAGGTAAATTCAGTATTTTGCAGACAAACTGTTCTTTGAATTTTGCAGACAAGTTAGATAAAGAACAAATTGGTAAATTCAGTATTTGCAGACAAACTGTACTTTGAATTTTGCAGACAAGTTAGATAAAGAACAAATTGATAAAGCTATACATCATTTTGAAAACAGACTGTACTTTGAATTTTGCAGACAAGTTAGATAAAGAACAAATTGGTAAATTCAATATTTTGCAGACAAACTGTATTTTGAATTTTGCAGACAAGTTAGATAAAGAACAAATTTGTAAATTTATACAGTATTTTGCAGACAAGTTAAATAAAGAACAAATTGATAAATCTATACATCATTTTGCAAACAGACTGTACTTTGAATTTTGCAGACAAGTTCGATAAAGAACAAATTGGTAAATTCAATATTTTGCAGACAAACTGTACTTTGAATTTTGCAGACAAGTTAGATAAAGAACAAATTGTTAACTGATAAAGAAACAATGAATCGGTATTTTGCAGACAAGCTGTACTTTGAATTTTGCAGACAAGTTAGATAAAGAACAAATTGGTAAAAACTAATAGATCATGATAACACACATTTAGAGGATTTAATTAACTAACTTAGTTTTATAGAATTTATTTCCCCAATACTATGATACAAGTTAGTTATCTGGCACTTCTTAATTAATTCATTAACACATCATTACATGAAATTTGCAAAATTTACAGTTTAATTTATAAAAAGCTGTGCTGTCTACATTATAAAAACATTTTACAACTTTATCATATTATCAATTTGTGGATTGTAAAGTCAATTTTTCAAACTTAAATTTTAATAAAAGCAGCCTTAATCTTTAAAGTTTCACATTCACACCTCCTTATGTAGATCTAACACCTTTTCCTATGCAATCCATCTTGTCTGCAAAATCTAAAATCCTTCTTTGTGTATGTTGTCTGCAAAATCCTTCTTTGTTTATGTTATCTGCAAAGTCCGTCTGCATATCTCAATACCGTCTATCGGTCGCTAAGTTAAGGGTCGCCACTATCGGTCGCTGTTTTGTGCTTTTTGAGTCCGAATGGATTTAAAATCATTTGATGAAATCCGACAATTAAACCGAATACATTGTATCATTTATTTACTTCATCGTTTATGTTTATAATACCTCCCCCTTTAACAAAAACCCACTTTTATTATCCATTTCCGTTTTAAGCACGCATGTAATTTTACTAATGGAAATAAGGATGTTCACATTGTATGAAATGTCGGATCCAAATACTCCTCTCGATTACGTTTAATTTCCATAATACATGTATACATGCGGGATGCCAAAACAAGACTTGATCCTGAATCTGCCTGATGGTGTAGTAATTCAAATACTCTGAATTTTGCCTACATTAGTGTTACAATGATTTAAAGCATTAACACGTGTATTACGCAACGGAAACGGGTTTTAGTTTATTTTTAAGTCGAGATCACAAACACGATCCACACGCATTTCAGCTAAAGTCGATCTACTTTGCAGGCGAAAGGAGAAACCTATGGCTGTTCAAACTGTCAGGGGCTATACGTTTGACGCATCAGGCGTACGCCGTTCTATTCGTTTCAAAAAGCTAGAATGAAATCGGCGCCTTTTAAGCAATGAGGTTTGGATATACCGGCGTACCCTGGCTTACTCCGGCCAGCGTCAAACGTATAAGCCCCTCCGCTGAGTCGTTTTCAAAATTGCCTACTATAACAATGTGTCACGTGACACATTGTTAAAAACAAAGCATTCTCTTCCTTCTATTTTTTCGCTCCGGAGTCGTCTCTTGCACCACCTCTCTTAATAATGGAACTGTATAAAACGCAGACGGAAAACGCAGACAATATATAATATATAGCAAAACTTATAGACATATACAGATATCATTTGAAGCGGAAGGGCACGTATTTAGCATATTGCTTGAAAAATGAAAATATATTAAAAATTAAGCGAGTTATAAAACAAAAGTTGTTTCAGTATTTTAATTAGATTTACAGAATATTGAAGCTGAGACGATTTTTAAGGCGGTATAAATAAAAGACATTAACACAATGATTGTGTTCATTATTTGTAATTAAAGAAAAAATATTGACCGTATATTTGATAATCAAAATATATGATTAATTGCGTTGAAACCTCGCTCAGTGTTAATAGCAAACAAATTTAATTTCTTAATTGGGTACCAATTGACTGCTTAATCGCGTTGATTTCTCTTTTTAATCACAGTAATTATTATGGTGTTAAATTCGATCTTCTTTGATAATTCATCTTTTAAGATGTTGAGAATTCTTTGTATTTTTATCCTTAGCAAACTTTTAATGCTTTGGTGCATATAAGCACGTGCATTTTCAGCCTTGATTATGACTGCTAAGTTTTTTAACTGAATACGTTCTATTGCTTGTACGATATACTTATATATAATTCAAGAGTGATTTTTATCATGTGAAAAAACTTCGGATTGAATTTGTGTTAATTGTTGTTTTTGTGTGAAACAAACATTTGAAAACAATTTGTGTTTAGTACTCTGACTGTGTTTGTGTCAAGAATTGAAAATGGCTATGGTAATCGGGCACAGTCAGACAAAGTACTTGTCTGAATTTTTATCAAAGGACAGTTATAGTGTTTTTTTCTTTTCCTGGATTTAGAACAAAACAGTTTATGACACAACAGGTGCTGTTCGATGTGGTTCCGTATTTTTCGGTGAGTACTATTTAAGATATGCAATGATATAGTATTTATAATTCATTGTGGGATGGTTATATTAGCTGTCCTATTGTTATAGGCTATAAGCGTTGTATTATGCTTTACTGCTTAGAGTCATATTACCGGACGAAAATGACAAATTTTCTAAAGCCGCCGGGTTATTATTTAACAAAACTTGACCAAATGTTCACCATACATACCTCATCCCATCCTCCACAAGACTATATTTACGTTTTTGCTTTGCGACAACTTCCGTTATACTAAATGAGGCCCCGACGTGGTATATTGTATGGTATGTTTTTAACCTAAGTACAGGATATATTTCTGGACACTTTGGAATTTAGTTTATTTTGGCGACAAATAATGTATATATTGTATAGATACACATTCAGCATATGGCAATTGAAGGCCAGGCTATTTTTAGTAACGAAAAATCCCGGATTGGACGTCACACTAAAACCTCATATAGCGTATTTAATCTTTTTTAAAGTTAATTATAATTCATAACATTTTCGGTGCAAAAATTGTAAACCTTACTTTAAGAGGTTTGATATGTTCTTTTATTGAATTCAATGTTCGTCTGCGACCAAGAACAGCGACGCTAACAATTTAAAGTGCACGTCCAGTGCCTTTTCAAAATGTTGCGTGATGCGCATGCGCAGATTTACCGTTTTCCCCAAGCATGTTTACAGAAAAAACGATGTGCAAGCTAGTTTGTTTTGCATTTTTGTTGCCATATACTCCCAAGAAACAAATGTGTGTTGTTCAACTTTCAACAAGCAAGAGTCCGAATGATTGCTTGTGCTGGATCAAAACAATATGTTAAAATAAAGCGTTTAAATGGGGGTGTCCGGGAATAGTTCCTGTCCGGAAATATCACCCCAAGCAGTATACTCCCAAGAAACAAATGTGTGTTGTTCAACTTTCAACAAGCAAGAGTCCGAATGATTGCTTGTGCTGGATCAAAACAATATGTTAAAATAAAGCGTTTAAATGGGGGTGTCCGGGAATAGTTCCTGTCCGGAAATATCACCCCAAGCAGTATGCTGAATAAACTATTGAATTGAAATATTGCATTCCAAATGAAAAATGAATATTGTATGAATAAGCATTATATTAACTGTCTTCGTTTTTTTCTCCAAATTATATGGTTAACTAATTTTTGGATCGATTGGATTTATTCAATTGTATCCAAAGTTAGAGTATTTCAGACCCTTACGGCTGAACTCTTAACACAATTTTTTGTCGAATACGACCGAAAAGTAGTTCTTTATATTCAATGAAATAAAAAGAATTGTAATGCATTACCTTGTACTCTGTTTTCATTATGATATATTGATGAATAAATGTAAAACATTAAAAATAACTAAAAATCAACGAGGCATCTGTTCTGTATGTAGAACTAGTTTCCTACGCGTTTTTAATCAGAACAGTTTTCTAAGTCAGACCGGAGACACTAAAAGACACCTAGTCAGGCCGAATAATGTGTCTTATATCCGATGTTGTGTTTGTGATCATAAACTATCGGAACATCGTAATACGTTATCGAACCACTAGGTACTCTTGAATTTTAAATTACAAAACTCGGAATTCAACAAAAAAAACAAAAAAAAAAAACGATTTTTTTGTAACTTGCCAACGCCTCTATCATCAAAAGTGCTCGGCCTGACTAGTTGTCATTTAGTGTCTCTAAAGATTTTCCGAAAAACTAGTCTAAATACGCCTTCATGCGTTAAGCTATAAAACTGAAACTAATATCAGCAAATTAACTCTACAGAGGCACTTGTAGATGTCTTTTTGAAATATGACAACATATTTTTATGCTTTAAACACGTTGTAATTGTTGTATTTTATGTAAATGCGTGGTTCGAAAATGGTACGAAAATGTCTGCATTTCGGCGAAGTCGATTCGTACCTGGGTACGAATAACTGTAAGAAATCACATAGATCTACATGTCTTAACTACGATTTTTAAATATAGACAAATGCAATAATCTAAAGGGAAAATCAAATTCATTTCTCTGGATTATGCTGTCATTTACAAAGAACAAATATTAACTAAATATAAATTGTAACAAAAACTTTCAAACTTTACCCAAGGTCTTTCAAATAGTATGGTCTAGAAACGCCCTCTATAAACGTCTTATCGTACTGATAATCTTGTCTCGGTTATCGATTTTTACCTGGAAGCGATTATCACACCGTGTATTTATCACGCCGAGCGAGTTAACTGGTATTTTGTCCGATAGTTGTATGCAAAACTGCCCGTCATTTTGTCATTTAAATACCAGTTTTAATTTAAAAAATGGTATAATTGGAAAGCTGAGAAAATTTTCTGTAAAACTGTGAAATTAAAACCTTTATATATAATAAACTTTTGTTTTAAACGCGAGTTAAACACGGTCCATGCTATTCCGTCTTGCGCGTTTTAGCGATGGATGGTAATTTGACTCGCGATATTGGTCTTACAAAACTGTACGTTATTATGTTATTAAATAAAAAAACGAAAATCTAATTCATAACAAACAAAATATAACCCGTAATTTACATTTTAATTAGCAATTTTCTATCATTTGACCCTAAATATACAGTGAAAAACTGTGCACAAAATATCACCGAATCGCGAAAAAATTCACCGGTGACGCCATTTTTTAGATTTTGATCGGATCTAACCGTCCCAGAAAATTAAAATACGGGTGAAATACGAAAATCTAAGACATAACAGACGTACATTAGACTTAAATCTATGAGAAAAAGATGTTACATCAATCCCATTAACACCATGCAAGTAGGAAAGAAGCGCTAAAATTAGGTCGGTTTTCGGCTTTCGGCCATTTGTGAAAAAAAACGTTCATATCAAGTCAACTTTCCAATGTGTAAATCCATCTAAACCAAAACATCGGGAAAAAATAATGTCATATTATGATAAGGGAATGCATATATTGTATTAAGGATCTCTTTGTTGGTCAAATTGATTGGTAAAATATCGAGATATACGTAGATATAAAGTTTCAATATTTTCTTTCTTTTTCCAAAATGGCGGGTACCCGGATGTTTGTCACGTGATCCGAGGCAAGTTATTTATCGTATTACTCTCGTTTCCGGACCATACTATTTGAAAGACCTTGCTTTACCAAAGTAGGAAAATGAATTAATATAAGTTTTCTTTGAAAGCTTATTTTCAGACTCCAGTTATATTGTTACACCTTTGTACTATGTATGTATATATACTATGTATTTTCGAGAATAAATATTGTTTAAACTAAACTTTACCACGATTCTTTTGCTACACTAAATTTTGGTGTGTACATTCATACATACATTAATTATATAGGAACATAATAATCATCATAATCATCATCATTATTACTTGTTACGAAATACTGCTAGAGTCAAGTATATGTTAAATATGAAAGATAATAGCCTGCTATTAAAACATTCAGTTGTTGATTTATACAAGTTATGAAAATTTAAAACAGTATGGTAGAAAGGCTGGTAATGACTAGGTGTGCGCAATAGACCCGGTATATTCCAATTCGCAGTATTTTGGAACCACTCACGGGGATAGTTAATGTAAGCTGCAAGTACTTGTTCTACAATAGATATATTCTGAATCAATTTATAACAAAAGATTGATTTATCAATTTTTAGCTTTTCTTTGAAAAACAGAAGAGCCATTGTCATAACCTTCTTGACGTCAGTCGGCACTGTCGCCTTGAATCTGGTTAAACTTTCTTAAAATTCACTTTCTCGGTAACCATTAAAGCCTTGAAACTTCAAACAATTGCTTGGGATCAAACAACGGCATCTGTTGCCGAGTGGTTGAGGTCATTGACTGATGTTTACTTGTCCCTCATCGCTGTAGGTTCGTGCCCTACTTGGGTCGAATTCTTTTATGTCTGGGAGCTATCTAGGTTCTACCCAGGCCGGTGCCCGCTCGTGACTGAAATAATGCCAGAATTGGCACCCAATGTCTTCCTCCTCCATGAAAGCTGAACGTTGCAATATGACCTTAGCTGTTGTGTGCGTCAATGAATTGGCACAATACAATCAACCATATGGGCATATCCCATAACTTTTGAATGACATTAAAAGTTGTTCAAACTATGAATTTTCAGTTCAGTTTTGTCAAAATCCATTTCTCAGTTACCATTCACAGCTTAATACTTCAAATGGTAGTTGAACATAGTCACTGAATGCAAGATGTAAGCACATGGGTTCTTATCTCAAAAGTAAAGTTTACACAAATGGTTAAAGGTCAAAATTTGTGGACAGTTGTGTCTCCAGTTTATAACTTTACTCGTGCAAGGGTGTCCTGATATTTACACATGTAATGTGTACAATCTGTGTTGTCCTGATATTTACACATGTATGTGTGCAGACTGTGTTGTTCACAGACAGTCGATCCTCCTGCACTTTCAGTCCTTTGATTTATTTAGCATTAAGATTTATATATTGTAACAATAGCTTTGCAACAGCTAATTATGAAATAAACTAAATGTATATAGTCTATCTATGTTCGACCCCCTTTGACCACATATTTTTCATTTGAATTTAATTGGGTTCAAATGACACCTGGTCTGATTGATCGTGATTGGATTATCACACCTAGTTTGATATGATTGCTGATTGAATTATTCATAACTAAGAAATACCAATTATTGGTTAAGCTTATTCTGGGACGACATAAATTCAGTATACAATTCTCGTCATGTTATAATATCAACTTTTGTTCATATTGTATAGAATTAAGGTAGTAGACCCCTAATGGGCACCTATTCAAATCATTATAGGCTTAATATTTTCTTAATCTGTATCATTTCCTGGATCACGGACATATATAGGTCCGTGCCTGGCTTTAAAAACAAATTTTAAAAGAATTTTACCGTGACAAAAAAAGTCATAATATCTTCCTGACACTTTAAAAAATTTGTCATGAAATATTATTTAAAAAAGAGCCATCTATATAAATTACACAGAAAATATCTAGTAGAGTGATATTTAGACTAGTTACTAGTCTGATAAAATTTATGTTTTTTCTATATACTATATTTCATGCACTATTTCCAGTCTATTTTATATGATTTTGCTGTATACACTGGGGCAGTTTTACCTGAAATCGGCGCTGGATAGTAGACTGGCTTTAGAACAAAACTGATAGATATTTATTAGTAAAGGAGATATTTCAGGGCCTGGTGACCAGGCTAAGTGATATTCAAATTGACTTAACACAGGTTTATGATAACCCTGTCGAAATGTCACCTAGTCTGATTGATCGTGATTGGATTATCACACCTGATTGAATTACTCACAACTAAGAAATACCAATTATTGACTAAGCTTATTCTGAAACAACATAAATTCAGTTTACAATTCTCGTCATGTTCTAATATCAATATTTGTTCATTTTGTATAGAAGGTACATATGTGTATGTCGTCTGCGTTTTCCCATTATTACTCTGTGTGTATATCGTCTGCCAATTATACTATATAGGAATTAATATCAGCACGGACCTATATATCCGTGATATCAGCAATAAGTGGTACATGATTGTATACTTTGTCATTTTGATTCAAACGACATCTCCTCTGAAACCACTAGGCCAATGTTGATTAACTATATAGGGATGTTGCTTCCATGAAGCTCTACCAAACGTCAAAGAACTCCATTCCGTGCTGAACTCTGGTTACTATAGCAACAAATAGGAAAAACTTAAAAAATCTTCTTCTCTGAAACCACAAGGCCTAGAGCTTAGATATTTGGCATGTAGCATTGTCTAGTGGACCTCTACCAAGATTAGATCCGTCCGTCCATCCGTCCATCACAACTATACATACGAACCTATTTCAACCGTAACCCTTATAAAAGTGTATGTTTCTCCGGACGCCGAAGTACCCAGAGAAAACCTTTCCGACACTTTAATACTTCGTGTTACGAACACTTCACAATTCTATTCCTCTACGACCCAGGCTGCTAGCTAATATACTTACATCCATCTCCGGACGCCGAAGTACCCGCGAGATACATGGTTTCAGTTATATTATGTCCTAAAGTCCTAGCAAGCTAATTAATTACCTCTTGATGTGATCTCTTCGAAAGTCAAGACCGTTCTTCTGTTTGTACCACTTTCACCGTAACCCTTAAAATAGTGTATGTTTCTCCAGACGCCGAAGTACCCGCGAGAAAACCTTTGCAAACACTTTCATAATTCGTGTTACGAACACTTCACAATTCTATTCCTCTACGACCCAGGCTGCTAGCTAATATACTTACATCCATCTCCGGACGCCAAAGTACCCGCGAGATATATGGTTTCAGTAATATTATAGTCCTAAATTCCTAGCAAGCTGTAGCAATTTCTCGAGCAACTCATCTCATAGACCCAATCTTTTGTTTTATACCACTTTCACTTTCCCCAGACACCTAGGCACCTGCAAGAATATAGTTTCCGTGGTAATGGCAAGTGGACAGTTACCAGTACTCTCCTTGACTTGACCCAAACGCAAGTGACGATTTTGATTTGATTTGATTTGAAAGAGATTTTATCAAGGTCCGTCCAAAAGCTAAATTTTTAGCTTATGTTTGAGACCCCGGCATGTCTCCCTTCATGCCTAGAAAAGTAGAATTTTGAAGCCGAAAAGAGGAGAGATTTACCTGATTGCAATTTCCAGTTAGTTTTAGCCAAAGATTGAATTTGATTGGTTACCATCGCGGTGACCAATTTGATCTGTGAGTGCGATTGACCTAAGGTGACCATTTTTACCAATGTGCATGCAAGAATTATGGGTAATATCGAACCTTTCCTTTCATTAGATTAACCCATTTTAACAAAATGCGTATATAAATGGGGGTGTCAGGTTAAAACTCTTACTACATTAATATCAGCGCTATAGATTACATTTATTTACATAGATACTCCAAATGAAAGATTACTTTAAACTCAAACCTACATTTAAACAATATCTGGCTTGATAATCAATTTATACTTTCTCTGGCGGATTGGAAATAAGGGGAAGTAACTCCGGTCAAATGCTACTGTATTGTTACATATGAAACCACAAGGCCTAGAGCTTAGATATTTGGCATGTAGCGTTGTCTAGTGGAACTCTACCAAGATTGTTCAAATTATGACCCCCGGATCAAAATTGATCCCGCCCGGGGTCACTTGGTTTTACAGAGGCTAATATAGGAAAAACTTTAAAAATCTTCTACTCTGTACTCTGAAACCATAAGGCATAGAGCTTAGATATTTGGTATGTAGCATTGTCTAGTGCACCTCTACCAAGAGTGTTAAAATTACGACCACCAGGGGGGTCACTTGGTTTTACATAGTCTTATATTGGAAAAACTTTAAAATTCTTCTTCTCTGAAACCATAGGGCCTACAGCTGAGATATTTGGCATGTATTATTGACCCAGCCTCAAGGGGGGGTCTCTTGATTTTACATAAAAAAAACTTTAAAACTCTTCTTCTCTGAAACCATATGGCCTAGAACTTAGATATTGAGCATGTAGCATTGCCTTGTGGACCTTTGCCAAGATTGTTCAAATCATGACCCCCGGTTGAAAATTAACCCTATATAATTGACCTCTATGAATTATGTTAAAGTCATGACCCCTTGTATTATTGGCGATTGATATACAGGTGAGCGATATAGGGCCATCTTGGCCCTCTTGTTCATTCTCTATTCATGAAACTTTGTCAGTATGATTGTCTTCATGAAATTTAGGTCAAGTATGAATATGGGTTATTGAGGTAAAAAACAAGGTCAACCGGTTAAAAACCTTGTGTATGCCATACAGGTGACATTTACAACCCAATCATCATGTAAATTGGTTAAAAGTTTTGCCTTGTCAAGGTGAAACAGAATGTTTGTGTTGAAGTTTGGTCAAATATTGTCATATTGAAATAAACTTTAAAGTTCATTGTTTTTGCCAAAACTTGATAAATTCAGTTTGTACATCAAAATTTGGATTATAGTCTTTGCCTTATTCAACTCAAACATCAACAAGTGCTGTTTGTAAAACACATATGCCCCCCATGATGTGTAAGTCAAACTATGAAAGGAACAGTTTTTAATGTAAAAGTCACTGAAATTCACATATGACCTAATAACCTGAAAATGAATAGGTGTCATCTACTGGTAATGACAAATCAAGTTTGAAAAAAATTATTTTGTATGTATTTTTTTCATACAGCCTTAAAAAAAAAATTCAAACACGCCTCAATAAAAATCATGAGGCCTGAAACTCTTTTTTTAAAAATTGGCCTTAAAAGAAAAAAAAGTTGTGTGCCTCAATTTTTTCCATAAAATTTGGCCTAAAAAATGGCCTGTAAAAAAAATAACTTGGGCCTAACAAAATAAAAGTTTTGTCCTCTTGGTTTCTAACCACTTCATCTCTAGATGGGTGGGAAAGACAGAAAAGCGTTTCTGAAATTTCCAGTGCCTCGGACAAGATTCGAACCGTGGATTTGGACCGTGGACCTCCAGAGCGTTAACCACTCAACCACCACACCACCCTTCGGATCATACTAAGTCTTGTCCTTTGTTCTTATATTATCTGATGTTTGTCTTCAGCAAGTTAAGCCTCCGCATTACATTACCATGGTTACTTAAATTACAATATGTACAATAAATCTTTATATTATTTGAGAACCGAATTGCAAATATTGATGTAAAAAAAACTCATTTTGTGCAGGATATTATAATAAAAGTAATAGTTTTATGGGCATTTTTTTAAATACTGGATACTTTGTTTAAAATATAAAAACATGTCCATTAAATGCACATCTTACCAAAGCCAAATACTAGGAGAGCCAGTCTTGGTTTAATCGGAAACCAGATATGGCTGGTTTTACTGTACATGGGACATATTGTCTTGTAATAAGCATTTACACTTAGTATTTCTACAAAATATTATAGAGATAATAAAGTTTTCAGTCAGACACAAACGCAAAATTTAATGACCATCTAACCAGCATGGTGGATCCTATAAAGTTTTGCATATAGGGGCAGAAAGTATGTGTAACTGATTTGAATAAATAAATATTCATTTAATTTTTTAAAAATATCATTCCTTTATAATTTCTTTCCAGATAGATCAATCTTCCAAGTATTAATCACTCAAATTTGAGTTAACTGTTTAATGCAACAGAGTTCAAACTTGAGTTAGATCTACTATACACAAAAAGTAACTCCGAAGGGAGAATAAATATGAAACAGTTCAAAAGTTCACTCTTTACTAAATATTTAGGCCTACTGGCCTTCTTCAGTAGATGAAATACACAAATTGTTTTACATTTTCACATATAACGTTATTGACGTTACCGGAAGTAAATAATGAAACCGGACGTAAAATCATAAGTGAACGAGACGTTACGCGCCAAAATGTAGTGTACTGCATACGCTGTAACAAATGTGACATTGTACTTTACGTAGGAGAAACTGAGCGACAGATCCGTGAGAAAATGACAGAACATTTATGTGATGTGCCGTTACGAAAAGACAAACCAATTATGTCACACTTTGATTTAAGTCATGATGATGGTAACCTTCAGTTATCGGTTCTTGAAAAACTTAACAAAGCCGAATATCAGGAACGTATTATACGAGAAAGCATATGGATCAAACGGCTACAAACAGCGAGACCACACGGATGCAACGTCAAAGACAGTTGGATTCCATCGCAATTGCTTGCAAATGACGTCCATTATAGCAGACTCAAATACTTTTGGCGTGTAACATCTCGTTCACTTATGACTTATGGCAGAACTCTGAAACTACTGGAAAGTAATCAATGAAACTTTGAACAATGATAGTAGGCGACACAGTTGAGTTATCCCCTTTCCACATTTTTTTAAAGGCATAATTTATTATAAAACTTTTTGCAGAGAAGGAATCCAAATAAGCTTGAAACAATGAAAGATGGGAATGTAAAGTCTTGCCCAGTGCAAGAATTATAACTTTTGGACACTCGACAGCTGAGCTATCTCCCCTTTTCCCACTTTTAAAGGCATAAAACCAAATTTTGTCTGGAGTATAACTTGAAAAGTATTAAAGGGATTGAAATCATACTTCACACAATGATAAAAGTCATTGAGAGGAAGTGCAGTCACAAGGAACCAGAACTCAAGATGATTCCATTTTTAGCTCAACTGAGTCCTGAGATGAGTTATTGTGATCGCCTGGTGTCCGTCAATCAGTGAGAAGTTTAGGGATTGCAGAATTAACAATTCTACCAGGGACAAAACTGGTCATACAGTGTGATTGGGTTATAACTATAGAATGGACTTACAAAACACAAACGAAATTTTACAAGATATATATGTATTTTTATTTTGTTTTTCTCATTTTTTTCAGACTCCGACTCTTTAACAGCTAACAAATCAAGACTTAATTACTCTGTACAATACAGTGAAATCCTTCTAAAATGTTAAGTCTTAATAGTATATCATGTACAATGAAACTTCTTACCTTAAAATTTTGTGACGGAAATGAAAAAGAGTGTTCTAATGATTCTATACACACATGCAGCAAGTGCATTACGTATAAACCAGTTAGTAATATAACGCTGAATATTTTATACATTTTATCATGTAACCCTTTATGATAGTTAAGATACTGCAAGAATCTAGACAAGAGATTGAAATTATGGGTGGTATGTCCTGCTCATCTACAAGTCTTTATAAAACAAGAGGGCCATGATGGCCCTATATCGCTCACCTGACTTCCAGTTGCTATAATAATAGGGGTCATGATTCTAACATTATTCGTAGAGGTCCACTACACAATGCTAAGTAACATTTCAAATATCTATTATTTGCCTGTCGGCCTTGTGTTTTTTTTTTCAAAGTTTTCCCTATAAAAGCCTATATGAAATCAAGTGCCTTCTCCCTCCTCCCGGGGGGGAGGGGGTCATGATTTGAACAATCTTGGTAAAGGTCCACTAGACAATGCTACATGCTAAATATCTCAGCTCTAGGCCTTGTGGTTTCTGAGAAGAAGATTTTTAAAGTTTTTCCTATATAAGTCTATGTAAAACTAAGTGACCCCCCGGGCAGGGTAAATTTTGACCCGGTGCTCATTATTTGAACAACCTTCGTAGAGGTCTACTAGACAATGCCACATGCTAAATATCTAAGCTCTAGGCCTTGTGGTTTCAGAGATGAAGATTTTTAAAGTTTTTCCTATATAAGCCTATGTAAAACCAAGTGACCCCTCTGTGGGGTCAATTTTGATCCAGGGGTCATAATTTGAACAATCTTGGTAGAGGTCCACTAACCAATGCTACATGCTAAATATCTAAGCTCTAGGCCTTGTGGTTTCTGAGAAGAAGATTTTAAAGTTTTTCCTATATAAGCCTATGTAAAACCATGTGACCACCCGAGCGGGGTTAATTTTGACCCGGGGGTCATAATTTGAACAATCTTGGTAGAGGTCCACTAGACAATGCCACATGCCAAATATCTTAGCTCTAGGCCTTGTGGTTTCGGAGAAGAAGATTTTTAAAGTTTTTCCTATTTGTTGCCATAGCAACCAGAGTTCTGCATGGAATGGAATTCTTTGAACAATTTTGGTAGAGCTTCATGCAAGGAACATCCCTGCAAAGTTTCATCATTATTGGCCAAGTGGTTTCAGAGGAGATGTCATTTGAAGGAAATGGTGGACGGACGGACAGACATATGACGGACCCCGGACGGAGAGCGATTCTTATAGCTCACTCTGGCACTTTGTGCCAGGTGAGCATAAAAATTGTATTAAGCTGCTATACTATATGATGCATGCCTGAATGTACACTGTGTTTCAGCTGAGAAATTGAGATTCAAAAATGAAGATATTGAAAGGAATGACAGACACAGTAAATGTGCATTAGTAATACAGAATTAAATGTAGTGAAACTTATTTACAAGATATTGTAGCAGTGGCAGTAGAGTGCCACAGTGAAGAAAAAATTACATGCTTTTTATTGTATGTTTTTCTGTGGTTTATCGAAATATAACAGGGAATTATATCCTGATAAACTCACTGGCCACTCAGTGAAAATTATCAAAATCTGTTACCCGAATTAACGTCAAAAAGAATACTAAGTGTACTGAACGCCAGAAACTATATGACGATGACGTCGTTAAAATGATGTCATCTTTGCGATGCTTTCTGATGACGTTTCCCACAATTTTCGACATTTTATTGAAATCAACAAATCAACAAAAGTTGATTTTAGACATAAAATAAACAGAAAAATTGCTGGTATTGATATAATATCACGATAATTTCACTCGTGAACACCAAAAATTGTTATTTTCACTCTTGGCGCAGTGCGCCACTCGTGAAAATATCACTTTTGGTGCCAACTCGGTGAAATTATAATGTGATATTACACCAAAACCAACATTTATCCTCTATAAGTTGTATGGTGTACTGAATTTTACATACTATAATCTAATTTAATTGGAGATCTTAACAAGAGCTGTCCCTCACAAGTGACGAATGCCCCCGAAAGAGGTGCCTCACAGTCTGTGTCCTCTCCATGTGCTCAATAAATGTGCTATGTAATTTTAAAATCCTTCCATGCATGACAGAGTAACCATGCATACAGTATTCCATTACTTTAAACACTAAGTGTGACCTTGACCTTTGAGGTAGGGACTTGGGTCTTGCACGCGACACATCCGCTTGATGTGCTAGACATTTGTGCCAAGTTTTTTTAAAATCCTTCAAAGCATAATAAAGTTATAGTCCGGACACAAATGTATGCATATATACAGGATTCCATTACCTATAAACTCTAAGTGTGACCTTGACCTTTGTGGTAGGGATGTGGGTCTTGCACGCGACACGTCGTCTTGATGTGCTAGACATTTGTGCCATACTATTTTAAAATCCTTCAAGGCATGACAAAGTTACAGTCCGGACACGAATGTGTGCATATATGCATATATAGAGGAATCCATTACCTTCAAACTCTAAGTGTGACCTTGACCTTTGAGCTAGGGACCTGGGTCTTGCACGCGACACGTCGTCTTGATGTGCTAGACATTTGTGCCAAGTTATTTTAAAATCCTTCAATGCATGACAAAGTTACAGTCCGGACACGAATGTGTGCATATATGCATATATAGAGGAATCCATTACCTTCAAACTCTAAGTATGACCTTGACCTTTGAGCTAGGGACGTGGGTCTTGCACGCGACACGTCGTCTGGATGTGCTAGACATGTGTGCCTAGTTATTTTAAAATCCTTCAATGCATGACAAAGTTACAGTCCGGACACGAATGTGTGCATATATAGAGGATTCCATAACCTTCATACTCCAAGTGTGACCTTCACCTTTGAGGTAGGGATGTGGGTCTTGCACGCGACACGTCGTCTTGATGTGCTAGACATGTGTGCCAAGTTATTTTAAAATCCTTCAATGCATGACAAAGTTACAGTCCGGACACGAATTTGTAAGTGGGGACGCACGGACGGACGGACAGACGGACAGACGGACGGACGGACAGACGGACAGACGGACAGACGGTGCGATTTTAATATGCCACCCTTCGGGGGCATAAAAATGATTAATATAATTATATTATGCAAAAAAAGTACACAAAGAACAGTTGCCTACATGATTTTCAACATGACCATATTACAATAACTTTGCTTAACATTACTTAAAAGTAGATGTAACTGAACAATACTCTTCTTAATAAAGGGTTCTATGTCATTTAGGGGATGAAAACCAAGTACAATTACATTGGCCTAATTATGAAAGCTTTGTTAGGCAGCCTAAGTGCAATAAATTATGACTAGTAGTAGAACATTGCGCAATAAGAAAAGAACACAGACTTCTACAAACTAAAGATGAAGCTATCAATACTTATACAACAGAAAAGAACAAGACCTGTCCCTCATAAGTGACGAATGCCCCCAAAGGGATGTCTCAGTCTGTGACCCTGACCTTCAAGGTATGGACCCGGTACTTGCACATGACACTTTATCTCCATGTGCTGAACATTTGTTCCGATTCATTTTAAAATATTTCAATGTATATCAGTAATAATCCGGACATGAAGATGTGCATATATATACAGGATTCTAAACTGCCTGACCCAAGTGTGACCTTGACCTTCAAGGTAAGGATGCGGGACTTGCACTTGACATGTCATCTCCATGTGCTCAACAAATGTGCCATGTTATCTTAAAATCCTTCCATGCTTGACAGAGTTACCATGTATACAAGATTCCATTACCTTTAAACTCTTAAGTGTGACCTTGACCTTTGAGGTAAGGTCATGGTTGTTGTATGCAACACGTTATCTTAATGTGCTGAGCATTTGTGCCAAGTTATTTCAAAATCCTTTAATGCATGACAAAGTTACAGCCAGTACATGAAAAAATGTAAGGACAGACAACACAGATAGACGGTGCTATTTTAATATGCCCACCTTTAGGGGCATAAAAAGAAACACTTAAAATAACAGGAAAATATCTCAATGTTCATAAATATGTTAAAGAGAATACTAGCCGGTCTTGTGGAATGTTGTACGATTTATAGCTGCATAAAACCGTGTCTGTAGAAGCAAGACTAAAAGTGAGAGTAAAAAAACTGTTCATGTGTCTCTGACTTGCCTTCTTTATTAAAACAGAAAAACCAAGATGGCCCTTTATCACTCACTTGGGTACCATTGGCTAGAGTACAAGGTCAACGATCATATCACAGGATCAGTTTTGACATGGGGCTCATGATTTGAACAACAAGCTTTTGGCCTTGTGATTTTAGAAAAGAATATTTCTGTTTGAAGTTTTCCCTATATAACTCTATGTGAAATCGAGTGACCCCCGGGCAGGGTCAATTTTGATCCCTGGGTCATGATTTGAACAATCTTGATAAAGGTCCACAAGGCAATGTAACATGCCAAATATCTACGCTGTAGGTCATGTGGTTTCAGAGAAGATTTTTGAACATTTTAAAATATAAAATATTAATTTGAACTATCTTGGTAAAGGTCCACTACTAGGTAATATCTAAATTCTAGGTCTCGTGGTTTTGTGCCAGGTGAGCTAGCTAGATGGGTGTTCAGTAGAAAAATTTGGTGGCATTGTGACCCTTTTGTCATAAGCAATGCAATTTGAAAGTTTGATGAAGAAATCTTAAGTGGCAAAGTTATAGCCAACGTTCAGTTTTCGTAACAAAATCTAAGTACAAAGGGTGACCCAAAAACAGAGACAGCAATTAACTTTTAAAAATGTAAAAGCTTACAAACTCACTTATTTTCAAAGCAATTTTTAAAAAATTTATTACTTTCAAACAAGAAATTCAGATTTAGATGTCGGTAAATGTTGGATAGCACCTGTAATTTTCTAATTCTCATAACTGTGTCTATCAACATAATAGTACAAATGAATATAACCTTAACACGCAAATGCACAAAATGCATTTATGTTATAAAAGTTGTTGACTTCCAATGAAAATATGTTTTCCTCAGATTCTCATGCTATACTGGGCAATTTACAATTTATTTACAATTATCAATTTTATTTTTTCTCTTTTTACTTTACATAAAATCACACAATACACAATGAAACAGACCTGATTGAAGAGTATTCGTAAAGGCACATATAATATCACATATATACATGTACTCAGTGAAAGTCAAGTTAATATTTGTCCTTGTATAGAAAGTACATATAGCACAAACTGTCCTGAACGTTTTTGAGTTCAAATGAAATATCAGTGAGAATTTAGGTTTATTATTAGTTGAAGACTATCCCTTTTTTAATAATACATATAATATATACAACATGTACATGCATTGGCCCAAATGTCAAGTAACTATTTTGTTCAATGTGATGAAACAGTTATACTTTGGTCGGAGACCTGTCTGTGCCTGGCCTTTGAAATACTACCTTCTGATCATGCAGCTGTTATAAGGGAAGCCTACAATTTAATTTTGTTTCTATTTTGAACATTTCTGCAATACCCTTATCTTCTATGAGATGGATATTGGTCAAACTGCCTCATTTCTGGTCTCACTGAACTACCATTCTAATCTCAATACCAGTGCAATTAATATATGTGTATACTGTATGCAAGCAAGGAATCTTGGACCCTCTGTATTACCCATTTTCCTACATGTATGTAAAGAAATTTTTTTTGAAGATAACTAGATGAACTGCATGAAGTTTTGCATCCAGCAAGCAAACTTTACACATATTGTATAAGCAAAAATGCTCATACGTAAGTATTTACAAAACTAAAACCCTAAGGTTTGAAACAGTATTGAACTGCAACACAATTTCTATGACAATAAAATAATGTACCTTTGCAAAGTGTCCTTGGTGATGTAAGACAAAGTCAATAAATAACTTATATTTGGATTGCGGAACAAGTTCTTACAACTTAGATTAATCACTCTCAAGACTCATTCCAGACAGAATCAGCCTCGAAGAGAGTGTGGAATTGTTTGTGTCTTGTCTAAGGACAATACTGCCACAAGTGGGGATCAAACCCGACACCTTCGGTGAACACACTATCACTGCGCCAAGACGCCATTTAAATACCAACTATCTAACAATTGTCAAACAACTGCATAATAATAATACTGAAACTGGATGTTTTGTAACTGTCATATATATATATATATATATATATTATTATGCAATGAAACTAGCAGTTTTAAAAGGCCTTTTGGCAGTAGAAAATACACCTATCAACCTAAAAATTAGACTAACATATTCCTTCAAGTATTAACTTGTATGCTGATGGTATGGCCAACCTATTACAATGTTAATGTGTCTATATTTTTTAAGTTTTCCTTGTAACTGTTAATATACAAACTTCTGAATCTATTCTACTGTGTATCATTATCTTTCCATCATTTATCTGAGAAACATCTCTGATGAATCCAACTTACATCTACAGTTCCATCCAACCTTAGTGTTTAATGTATAGGTAAGTTTATTCACCTGCTATATAGTCACTAGTTTTGGAGTAAATTTAATATCATTTCGAGTCATTTAATTTCTAATGAAAAACATTGGTTTGAAAATGTGCAAAATATATGAACAATCGATACTTAAAATTCAATTTCTTGTTAAAAAATGAAAAAAAAAAACCTTCAAGTCATATCACATTACCCCTTCTACACCACACCTACTAGCATTGCAGGCAGAATACTTTCAGATTAGACCAGCATACATTTTTACCGGGTACTACCACATATACTATAATAAATCATAATAATATTTTGTGTCTCTTATTTCAGGTCTACTCTGTAAGTAGACTCACTAGTTAAAGGAAAACTGTTGAGAGTTTGACTCTGTATGTTATTGAACAATAATCATGTTGGTTGTAAGTTTCAACATCTTTGTTTCCTTTTCATAAACATCTTTCCTTTAAAACACCAGTATTTCACTCTCTGAAAGAAAAACATGCCAATCTCCTTTAGCTTTTGGGCTATAGTTGTGACTATTACCTGAAACTTTGCAAACTGAAACTAGACCGATCACTAGATGTGATTAATACCCCCGCAAGCCTGCTTTGTCAACTGAATAAATCATTAGTGACAGAATACCTTGCAAACAAATTAAACAGAGTTATAGTACATGGCAATAACTCTGTAATGAGTCAAGATAGAGTTATGGTTCTTGTACACTTCACTTACTTTCATTGTACTTGACCATTGTATGAAGTTGTATTGAATGCTCCAGACAAGGAAAAGTATCAAAGAGCAATAACTCTGTAATTGACTAATTACAGAGTTATGGTTCTTGTACACTGCACTTCCTCTCATTGTGCTTGACCATTGTATGAAGTTGTATTGAATTCCAACCAGTAGTTTTCAAGTTGTGCCCAGACAAGGAAAAGTAACAAAGGGCAATGACTCTGTAATGAGTCAATATAGAGTTATGGTTCTTGTACACTGCACTTATTCTAATATCGTGGTTGACCACTGCATTAAGTTGTATTGAATTCCAACAAGTTGTTTTTAAGTTATGCAACTGACCAACCGACCACAGGGTGACTCCTATATCCGCCCCCGACCACTGCAACTTCATTACGGGGGTAAAATCAGTTATTCATCTAGTATTAACTAATGTCATTTTCTTCATACAAAGTCAAACTAGATAAGAAATTAAAAGACCCAAGGTATGTGTTTGATGTAACAGTACCTTGGAAGGTCGAAAACAACTATTTCAACAAATTATCAAAGATTCTGAATAAATTAAGCAGTCACCTGTTTTATGAAACAGCTGCACCGCTACTGTCTATGAGAAAGAACCTCAAACACATCATTACAACTGGAATTACCTCCCTTTAATCACTAGACAAAGCCCATGTATCGAAAGACTTACAAGTTTACATGCTGCCTTCATAAAGCAAAAAAAAAAAAATTACAACAAAAAATAATATTTCATCTTTCGTTTCTTACAATGTACATGTTTGGCAAATGCTGAAAATAGATAAGTTACACAATTAATTTACATGTTTGGCAACAAAAATTAAATTTTTTTTTTTAAGATCTTCCAATTAATTGGATGTTGAAACCTACAACCAACATGATCTATTGTTCAATAACATACAGAGTCAAACTCTCAACAGTTTTCCTCTAACTAGTGAGTCTACTTACAGAGTAGACCTAAAATATGAAAATGATAATATAAAAAACATTGTTGTAATAATGTGTTGTTGAATTTTCCATTTTTATTTTCTTAATAAAGCAACAAATGAAAGACCTTTGCCATGCAAGATGTTTTTGCATTTTGGTTGCCACCACAAGACCTTTGCATTAAAACACCTGACAACTAGGTGATTTATTGTCACAACAAATCTCCCTCTTTTGCAAAAATACATACTTGTATTACAACATTTTTTTCTGGAAGAAATTGTTGATTTATCGAGGCAGTTTTTTTTATGTTTAGTACTTTTCTTCATTTTATTATCATAAATATAATCAATATATACATAAATGCTTCATTATTAGCCAGTTATCCACAAACTGTCTACTCCTTGATACTGTAAAACATATGAAAACCATCTGCCCACTTATTTCACCATCTGTGAATACCTTTTCACATATTTAAGTACTTAAAATGCTTTTATTAAAATAAACAATCAATCTACAGGAATGTTTTAAAATTACATGAAATTTTAATGGCAATAAAATTAATTGGCTTATGGGTCATCTTTATACCATTAACAATGCCTAAAATAAACCATTAACTCAGTAAATACACTTTACACATTCTGCTCTAAACTTTCAATATGAGCACTGCAGAAACAGGTCAATCTCCACCTGATGTTTCTATTTCTGTGTAACTTATCTATTTTCAGCATTTGCCAAACATGTAACAAACGAAAGATGAAATATTATTTTTTGTTGTAAAAACTTAAAGCTTGTGGTACCATCTATGTGTTACAGTGCTCATTTTCAAAGGAGAGCACCATGCATATTGAAATATGTGTGAAATATGTGGCCTATTTGTGTAAGAAGACTTTAAACAGTACTGAATACAACTGTAATATTATAACCATTCTATACTAGGTTGAGAATCCTGCTTAATGACTGTTACTGCATCATCTTTGATGGTGTGTATGTAGAACAAAGAAGCCATACTTTTATAAATACAAAGTTTGGCGAGTGTTGTTAAGACACAGGCAAAATAGATCACTTTTAAGCAACATTATTTGTCTATCAAAAGGAACACATACAGGAACTGAGCTGCTATTTGCCTGTTCCTACCTAAACATTACACTTACAGATGTTACTTAAATCAAAAACAAGATCATGTGTAAAGAAGTTTCTGCATGTTTTTTTTCAGTTTCGAACAAAAGAGGCTCACTATTTTTCAAATGCTATTAAACCAGTTTTGTTTTCAAGGTGATCATGAAAATTCAGGGATTCTACTAAAATATTGAAGAGCAATGCCAAAGGAGAAACTGCATCCTCTTTTGAACCATTCCCAGACAATTCATGATTTCTTTTTAGTTTTAACTACCCAAAGTGAGAAAAAAAACTCGACTTTAATAAAGATTCTTTTATCAAACAAAGCATGTTAAAAGACAGAAACTTCTTCCATGAATAACACAGATAAAATACATTACAAGACATCATGTCCCGAGATTTTCTGTTTACTATTTATAACAATGGATAAAAAGCTCTATAGTAACTATAGGCCCTGCCTCTATACAGATCTGAATCTACACTCATCAGTTTAATTCAAGCAAATAAACTTAATCTATGACCCCAAATTACAAAATTTTCAAACACAACTAGGAAACTTTTGTCTAGTCCTACTACTCTATGCTCACAGAAACTGTAATAAATGAAAGCATCAACCTCTGATTCTTTTAACTTGTATTGATTAATATAAACATGGTATCTCTAGATACTCTAGATACATGTGGTATGACCTATATCTGGGGTACATTAATAGATCAATCAATAGATTAAACAAGAAAGCCTTTATAATTGCTCACCAGAGTACCATTGTCATTCATGCCAAGGTTATAAAGTCCAACACAACACACCAGGTGCATAATTTCAACGAACTTGGTAAAGGTTCATTAAATATTGCTACATACCAAATATCTAAGCTCTATACCTTGCAGGATTCAATAAAAATAGTTTTTAAAGTTTTCCACCAAGGTTCTGATTTGCATTAACTATATAGAAGGCCACTTCATGACACTACACAGCAAATATCTAAGCTCTAGGTCTAGTAGTTCTTGAAGTTTTTCCTTTTGAACAGTTTTGATAGAGGACCGGCCACGCAGGAACATTCCTGCGAAATTTGGTTGAATTTGGCCAAGTGATTTTGGAGATGTTGCTTGAAGGAAATTACTAACAAGGCATGATGGCAACTGACACAGTGTGATCACAATAGCTCACCATGAGCACTTCATGCTCAAGTGAGCTAAAAACATACTAAAACCAATGTTTAACAGTAGATTGATACATTAAAATTTTGTTGTTATTATCAAACACTTTCTAATATCAATGAACATTTCTAAACATGGGACATTTTCACATTAAAATTTGGCAGAAATTACACACGTAATGTACCCTATCATCTCCATGAAAATGAAACTGTCCATTTTTCCTTCTTCAAACTGGTTCAGATGCATTACAATTATGACCTCATTAAATTCAACATTTGATTTTTCAAATTTCTATTTTGAGACCAAATACAATTTTACAGACAATATCTGGAGTGACTCCAACTGAAGAATGTAGATTCATACATTATGAAGCTAGAAGCATTTTTTATCACAAGTTTATATAGATCTCCTCTCTCTAATATATCAAGATGTCGATTCATTTGCCATTGAACGCCGCTTCTGTTTTTCACTCTCCTGCCGAAGTTCCTTCATACGTGTTAGTATGAGTCTCTTCATGACCTTGTACTTGTATTTGAGCTGCCCAAGATACTCTTCTTCTTCACGGTCCAAAACACGGAGGAAATTATTCAACTCCGGTGTGCAGAATGCTTCCCACTGGAAAAATAAAAGCAGAGTTTCATAACCAGGTTACATTGTAAATATGAATACTCATCTAAAATATCAATAATGCTTGTACATCAAACTTGAATTTCATGGCTTTGAAATGTTAAATATATATCTTTAAAATCATACAGACTTTGAAGTGATGTGCTTTAAAGCTACCTTACGTCATTTTCTTACAGATTTGTTTGTCTGAGTGTTACTGAAGCACTTTACACTATGTCAACATCATTCTGGACGGTGTAACTCATGTCCACAAGCACCAAGTACCAACAACATACCTTAAACAAGCTAAGCATGCTCATGTCACTATAGCATACAAATATTGATTCATTTACAGCCTTTGATAAATTCTTACAAACAACCAGACATAACAATGTGACCGACAGTGGGTGCAGTATATATATGTATAAACACAGGACTTCATGATTTCTAGTCTACAAGAAGTTACTTTCCAATGCCATTTACACCACATACTTTGTTGTTTTGTTTCACTAGACTTATAGAAAAGTTTGCATGCTGATAAGCAATGTTCTCTAGATAATATACATTTGTACATTAGTGGGGATATGTGTTAACCTTTGTACCCACATCAACCTCTGGAGAATTTGCTTCTTCCTAATTAACCTTGATCAACCCAGTGAGTGTCAATTAATGTTAGTAACTTATGCATCAATGAGGCCATTGAGGTTTCTACCAATACTGATACTGTAGTCCATCAAGTCAGCCAAACCCTGCCATAAAGGTAACTTAACTAAGGTGATAAATATGCCGGGTAATTAAGGCTGACACATAGAAATTGCAAATGAAACATTCTTGCAGACCAGATTAGGTTGTATGCTTTTTACCAGTGCTGGAAAATCTCATCTTACACTAGGCATGGTACTTACCACTTCTGTGAAGTATCATTATATTGTGCCCAAGGGTTTTTGGAGATTTAAATGTCAACAAGATTTTACTCGTGACCTTAACCTTTGACCTAGTGACCCGAAACATGGGCCATGCACAACCAAGCACGGTACTTATCACTTCTGTGAAGTATCATTAAATTGTGACCAGGGGTTTTGGAGATTTAGCATCCATAAGATTGCGTCCACAGACGTACGGACGATTGGACGGACGGACATACTAAAAATTGGCATTTGTGTGGCTATTCTTTTGTTCTCTCCCAAAAATAGCCACATAAGACATACAGAATGAATGATATCAAGAGAATTAACTGTTACCTATTGTTGCCATAGCCGCTTAACCCCCACCTTTTGGGCATGGACGGACGGACAGACAACCTGAATCCAGTATACCCCTCACATTTTGTGTTTGGGGGGGGGTACAATTATGAAGTAACTGCTGCAAAAATGATTCAAAAAGATGGAGGAAAACACATAGGATGTATTTGCTATATGCCCACCTTTGAGGGGTCATAAAACTGTTCAATGTGATCTCTGTCACTGTACATTAAATCATACAGTGTAAGTTGACAAGACAAAGAGAACTTACATCAATTTCTCCCGTTTCATTTTCCTGCAGAACCAGTCTGTGATTGTGAGCATTCTCTGGATCCCAGCTCAGACAGATTACATTTACATTTACTATTTCTTACTCGATAAACTCCCTTTGCTGCCAAAAATGTAGATGATCGAGCCCAAAGTATTTTGCTTGGAGTTTTGATAAAATAGATTATCATCTAGCCTAGTGGCTAGTAAGAGGAAACAAGAAGAATTATCAATGCTCTCTCCAGGGACATGAAAGCTCTGTGTTTTTATTGCTTATCGAGGAGTGGCAGTTGAGTGGCTTAAGTGCATATCATGATTCTACAACACACTCCAGCATAAATGACTCTATGCACTAACATCCTTCTAACTTGTGTAATAGAGGCCATGAACAGTAAAATGAGTTCTATCTTCACAGAACTGAGTAATAACATGTACATGAAACATGCACACAGGATCCAAACACTGTCCCGCTGGGTTTGACATACTCGGGTATAATGCTTTTTTTACAGGGTCAAAGTCTTTGACAGTATTTCAGTCATGTACAGGCAGGCAGTTTACCTACCCATTGTTCCCTTGAAGACCTGTACTACACTCTCATTCTCCGTAAGAAACTGGCATTTTTCTCACAAAGAGGAGTCAGGATGCTAGTCAGTAGGTGACCTGAATCAGTCAGTTGGTGATGAATGTCTGTGATACATTGAGAGAAGTTATTTAATCAACTCTAAACATCATTCCATACTTGTGTAAGACAAAGAGAACTTACATCAATTTCTCCCGTTTCATTTTCCTGCAGAACCAGTCTGTGATTGTGAGCATTCTCTGGATCCCAGCTCAGACAGATTAATAACGGATATTCCATGTCTTTGACCCTGCGTAATCTCGCTGAAAGCAGAACCGATAAAAATCTTGTTTTGTTATGTAACAGGTACCATCTGGCCACAACAGAAACATGCCACTACCAAAGTCCCTTTGGTCAATGACATTTTTAATATTAATGTTCCTAAAACGTCTTTTGGATACTTGAAAATAATCACTGATCTCGACACTTGAGCATTTCAAAGTTAAAGATATTTTTTTAGTGATACACAAGCATTTGAAAACATAAAAATTCTGACATGAACACACAAACTTTCACTGTTGGTCAAAAGCAGAGTTTATTGTGAATGCACGTAACTTTGTAGGCATGAAAATAATGAATACTGTATAGATCTATTTTCATACTGTATATGTCTTTATATCTGCGGGGAAAATGTTGTCGTTCTTTAATGGCTTTGATTTGGCGGTGTCCAGAATTCATGCTATCGTAATCTTCCACCAAAATTAAACCACTACCCATATCTTGTCCGCTAAATTAGAACTGAAAGTACTTATTTCTGTTTACAACTTCCGCTGAAAAACACTTTCACGAAGCATACTGGTATTATTGGTATCGTCACAGTCTATTAGGTTGCGGTGACATTATGCGCATCTTACTGTACATAGTGTATTTTTGGTGATATTTTAGTTCCTTGTTTTATAAAAGCAATTTTCGGTTGCTGAGCATTTAAATGTGTTAAACTAATGATAATGCTGCATTAGTATTTGAAGTTGGTGCTTTAGAAATAAAAAAAATGGATTTGTAAAATAATAGTTCCTTTCTTGGCAGTGATCTCCCTTTGTGTTATTGTTGTCGTTGGTAGAGATTTCGGCAGTGGAAGGGAAGCAACTCCTGCATGCAGTTTTTTTTTTTAAATTGACTCTCCCAGTCAAAATAGGAAAAGTAATATTTGGAAAGTTATTATTTCGTTCTGGTAGCAGGAAGAGTTTGGTGTATTGGGGTAAAAGCTATTATTTCCTCTACCCTTTTTACACACACACATCTATTTCAGCTGGATTATTAATTGAAACAAGAGCTGTCACATGACAGCACGCTCGACTATTCGAAAGCTTGTTGGTAAAATGGGGTTTTTGTCTAAGAACAGGAGTATTGTGTAATTGTCTATAAGAATTAAGGTCAAAGATATGAAACTTGTTCAAAGACCTTTGTAAATGTACATTGCATTCAAAGCCTTACTCTGGATTCTGCAAGCCAACTGGAGGGAGGATGAGGGGGATAATTTCAAAGAAATACATGACCTTGTATATTTGATCATGAATAATTTTGTAACTTTTCAAAATTGATATGTATAGAATTAAAAAAGCATGACCGCTTCATGCTGCATAATTATTCTATGACATTTCAAAAGAAAGCCATTTTGAGTATTTCCACTTTAGTCTGGAAAAACTGTGACAAAATTCTACGTTAAAAAGGGCATAAATATGTCAAAAATCAAAAACATTGGTGAAGATGTTGACAGTAAATACGTTCGATAGTATTCTATCTTTAACAAAAAATTCAAAGTTAAAAAGGGACACAAATCTATCAAAAATCAAAACAGAGTTATAGAGATTGTTTCCTCAGGTGTAGATGCTGATGGTTGACACATACTTTGAGTTTCAAGTCAATACTTTTGATAGTATTCAAGATATTTGACTTTATAAAATCTTTTACCAAAAATTCAAAGTTAAAAAGGGACACAAATCTATAAAAAATCAAAACAGAGTTATGGGGATTGTTTCCTCAGGTGTAGATGTTGATGGTAAACATATATTTTGAGTTTCAAGTCAATACCTTATATAGTATTCAAGATATTTGAATTTACAAAAAAAAATTACCAAAAATTCTAAGTTAAAAAGGGGCATAAATCTGTCAAAAATCAAAACAGAGTTATGGGAATTGTTTCCTTAGGTGTATATGTTGATGGTAGACAAATACTTTGAGTTTCAAGTCAATACCTTTGATAGTATTCAAGATATTTGAATTTAAAAAAAAACTTTAACCAAAAATTCTAAGTTAAAAAGGGGCATAAATCTGTCAAAAATCAAAACAGAGTTATGGGTATTGTTTCCTCAGGTGTAGATGTTGATGGTAGACACATACTTTGAGTTTCAAATCAATACCTTTGATATTATTCAAGATATTTGAATTTATAAAAAACTTTAACCAAAAATTCTAAGTTAAAAAGGGGCATAAATCTGTCAAAAATCAAAACAGAGTTATGGGGATTATTTCCTCAGGTGTAGATGTTGATGGTAGACACATACTTTGAGTTTCAAGTCAATACCTTTGATAGTATTCAAGATATTTGAATTTATAAAAAACTTTAACCAAAAATTCTAAGTTAAAAAGGGGCATAAATCTGTCAAAAATCAAAACAGAGTTATGGGGATTGTTTCCTCAGGTGTAGATGTTGATGGTAAACATATAGTTTGAGTTTCAAGTCAACACCTTTGATAGTATTCAAGATATTTGAATTAATAAAAAACTTGAACCAACGCAGACGCCGACGCCGGGCGAGTGCAATAGTCTCCTTATTCTTCGAATAGTCGAGCTAAAAAACTTTAACCAACGCAGACGCCGACGCCGGGGCGAGTGCAATAGTCTCCTTATTCTTCGAATAGTCGAGCTAAAAAATGTGCATAATTCCACTTTAATAATAGATACCTAGTACCTGTAAAATTAATTTGTTTGATACGAATAGCTTTACCTTTCAAGTGTATTGTTGACTTGTACTGAGTGGTTTTAATACTGTAAGCATGAATTGACTGAGCAAAAATCACTACAAACATATATAAAAGCATATATCTGTAATCCTTCTTTAGTCAGCAAATTAAAATTGTGGAGGTCAGAAAAAAAGCTAAAACTATCAGAAGTGTCAGACAACATTATGTAAATTTGGTTGAAAATGAGAAAAATTCTACTTGTTGATGTTTCTTCATTTGATATGCATAGTATTTTTCATTTATGCCTTATGCATGAAAATTAAAAATAACAGTTACTTCTTACTTAGTTTTTCATATGACAAACAATCATTGATAGATAACGACACGTATAACAGATTAGCCTTTACCTATTGAACACAGAGTGGTCTCCCTTAATGTGAGCACTTAAAATGTTAATGCTTATACGTAGCAAACATTATACTTGGCGGCATTTAGAATTGGCGCATTTGATGCTGACCGCCAATATAGCCAAAATTAAACCACCGCCAATAAATCAACGTATACAGTTTTTGAATTGATGGATATCATTATTTTCATGGAAAAAATTCATATCCTATAGTTTTTGTGATATGCACACTTTCTGTTTACATCTATACACATCTGATTTTAATATGCTATATTGTGTATTAAATTACCAATTTTATTTTTTTTGAGTTCCTGCTCATATAAGGCGAATTTTCTTGGATGGTCCAATATGTGAAACTTCTTGAGTAACAGTGTCACCACTTCTTTTGTCGTCTGGGAACTGAAAGAATAATTATGACTTGTTAACTCATAAGTAATTTATATAAGCGCTGCAGTGTACTGGTAACATGTTCATTAAACAGTGAAAAATGGCACCAAGTCCCAACACAACCTGCTTTTGAGAATAATGGACTAACAGGGTAAATGACATGGTTCTCATATGAATAAAGAACATTATTAATTTCTTCAGCCAATGTGCATGAGTGAAGCACAAACAGATACAAATCACCAGGTCACCAAAGCTAAGGCATCTTTTTTAAATGGATACGTTATAAAGAACTTGTTTGCAGTACTAAAACAACTACAGCTAAAGGAATATGAACTCAAACAGGCCCTGCAGCTTTTTTTATGAAATGCATCTCTATTTTAATTTTACTGAATACATTCCTGGATTTTTCTGCCATTCTTCATACTCTTTCTCTTTAAATGTCTGAAAATTCTATACTCTGGAAAAAGTTCATCCATTGTCTTCTTTTTCAAGTTTCTTCTTTTTAGTTTTCTTCTATGTTTTCATGCTGACAGCTATCAGAGAAGCTATGCAAGGAATTGAACAGTTATCTGGATAATATATTTTCAGTCTGTCCAATCCTAAGGTAATTTACCAAGCTACTGTTTAAATGTCAGGTAGATCTATATACAGTGTATAGTTCAATGCATGGCATTCTAGGGCAAATGAGTCACATTACCACAGGAACATTTTTACCATCAAATTCAAAGTGGTTTTACAGCATTACCTCTGGTCTAATAAGCTTTACCGAAATTAAAAATAGGCATACAAAATCAAATACTTCTTTCAAGTTGAGGACAGTCCACATACGCATTACAAAAACACACATGTCTAATGGACTGAAAGTAATATACAATGTATTTCAACCCAAAATTTTCTGTGACAGTTACTTAAGAACATTATTTGCCGAAAAAGTAAAAGCATGTCTATCTTCAAAACAAGAGCTGTCCATAAGACAGCAAGCTCGACTATTGTGGGTGTTTGCTAATAAAACAAAACTTTTATCAGTATAATAGCAAAACAAAATTCTGCTAACTATTAAGTATAAACTAGGAAAGTTGAATCATAAAAAAAGTCAAAATCTATTTAATTTTTGGTAAATTAATTGTTTGATACAAAATGTACCCCTGAACACTATTGCTAAGTTTGATATAACTACCATAAGTGGTTACTGATATATGTGCATGATAGTACCTTGCATGCAAAACTTTAACCAAATTTTCAAAGTCAAACAAGGGCCATAATTTGCACTAAATTTAAACAAGAGTTATCTGTCTTGACTGTGTGACACCACTTAAGACATTAACAAAGTTTCAAGTCAATATCATAAGTGGTTACGGAGATATGTGCATGATAGTACCAAGCAGGCAAAACTTTAACCAAATTTTCAAAGTCAAACAAGGGCCATAATTTGTATCAAATTTATACAGGAGTTATCTGACTTGACTGTATGACACCCCTTAAGACATTAACAAAGTTCAAGTCAATATCATAAGTGGTTACTGAAATATGTACATGATAGTACCAAGCAGGCAAAACTTTAACCAAATTTTCAAAGTCAAACAAGGGCCATAATTTGTACTAAATTTAAACAAGAGTTATCTCACTTGACTGTGTGACACCCCTTAAGACATTAACAAAGTTCAAGTCAATATCATAAGTGGTTACTGAGATATGTGCATGATAGTACCTAGCAGGCAAAACTTTAACAAAATTTTCAAAGTCAAACAAGGGCCATAATTTGCACTAAATTTATACAAGAGTTATCTGACTTCACTGTGTGACACCCCTAAAGACATTTACAAAGTTTCAAGTCAATATCATAAGTGGTTACTGAGATATGTGCATGATAGTACCTAGCAGGCAAAACTTTCACCAAATTTAGTACCTAGCAGGCAAAACTTTAACCAAATTTTCAAAGTCATACAAGGGCCATAATTTGTACTAAATTTATACAAGAGTTATCTGACTTGACTGTGTGACACCCCTAGAGACATTAACGAAGTTTCAAGTCAATATCATAAGTGGTTACTGAAATATATGCATGATAGTACCTAGCAGGCAAAACTTTAACCAAATTTTCAAAGTCAAACAAGGGCCATAATTTGTACTAAATTTATACAAGAGTTATCTGACTTGATTGTATGACACCCCTAAAGACATGAACAAAGTTTCAAGTCAATATCATAAGTGGTTACTGAGATATGTGCATGATAGTACTTAGCAGGCAAAACTTTAACCAAAGAAGCAACGCCGACGCCGACGCACAAGTGACTGTAATAGCTCTCCATATTCTCCGAATAGTCGAGCTAATAACACACACCATTTTCAGCTGGATTTTTACTTGAAAAATGCGCATAATGTCACTTTAAATAAACATTGAAATATTGTATATTGGTACATATTCGCAAACTTTGAACAAATAAGCTAAGGTCACAATCTTTTCTACAGAAGCATCATATACATGTATATAGAGCAAAACATTGGAGTATCATAAACTTAGGGGTTGGGGTGACTGCCTTAACAAGAGTCTGTTCTATTCCGCTTTGTACGTTTTCCAGCAGTCCTTGTTCTGCTTTTGTGATCTATTAAGGAGTCACCAGCAGTATACACTTCTGCAGCACTTGAGAGAACCGTCAAGAAGTTGTAGAAGTGAAAGACCAATTTCCCCAGTTTTCTTTTGGAAGATGTGTATTTATTTGGCAGCATTAAGTTGTATCACTGTATGACAATATTATTAGGTTATTTAAAATTGTACTGTACAATACGGGACTGTTGAACCGTCCAAATATGGAAAAAATACAGGATTTTTTGTACGCACGTGCGTCCAATATGGTAATATATTGTACGGTCACGTGTTGCAAATAAACGTTCACGATTGGATCAATAAAATAGATAAAGAATAAACACACAATATTTCAGAAAAACTACCTGGTATCAAAGGATTTGGCAACAGGTAACATTCAAAGATTAACTAGCTCAGATCAAGACAACCCGTTTATCTAGATAGGTATTCTGATGTAACATGCCCCAGTTGTTTGTTACTGATAATTGTAAGGATGTTGGTCCGATAGCTTCATCACAATCCTGGCAACCTTCCTGGCTGGGACATCACAATGTATAATATGCCATATCTATATAAGGTTGAAGCCTTTATCACATGTGAATGATATTAGGATTTTCAAGTCCCTTCCCAGGAAGATTATTTAACACTGTTTATCCTTTCGACACATATACACTGGTTAAGAAAGGTTTGGCTTTCCGTAGTAGTGACAGTTACCATATGGAACATGTTTTGTCTGTATGAATTTAAGCTAGTGTTTTTTTATTTGTCATTACTCGAACCCGCCGCCCCTATTTTTTTGTATTTTCAACAAGAAATAAATCAAAAAAATAAATGTTGAAAATTTTAAAATCGCGTTATTAGAGGTTCGTTTATAAAAATGATAATGTCCAGAAGCTGCATTTGTCTAGTGAATTTTTTCAGACTGAAATTCAGCCCCATTCCCTTCCTAAAATGATGTATATCCCCCCCACCATTTTTGACAAAAATTCCCCTCAAAATGAATGCTGTCAAAAGTTTTTTATTTCTTTAATCAAATGTTTGCCAAAATTGTTATAAAATGTAAGCTTCCATCAATAAAAATGTTTCATATTCACTTCTTGCAATTACTCGATATCTAACAATCTAACAATTGAAATAGTCAGCCGAAAATCGCCAATTTTTTATTTCTCATCTATTTTGGCGACCCCGATTTTTGTTAATTTTTCCAGAAGACTCAAAAAAGATAACAAACATTTATTGCATGTGTTTTAACACAAGTGCTTACTGCTTTGTTACTGACATCAGTATATTTTATCTGAAAATTTAAGTTATTTCTTTCAGTGCGATTTTGGGCCGGAATTCGGCCCCATTCCCCGCCTAAAATGATATATATTATCCCCAAAAGTTTTATAAAAATGCAACTTCCCATCCATCAATAAGTTTCAGAATCATTTCTTGCAATCACTTGATACCTTACATGTGAAAAAGTCAGCTGAAAATAGCTGATTTTTCATTTGTCACCTATTTTCGCGACCCCGATTTTTGTTAGTTTTTCAGAGAAAATGGTGAACAGAAGACTCTAAGTATGAGACCCCTAAATGCATTTCCATAGACTTGCATTATAAGGTTTTCTTCCGGTGTGACTACCCAAAATCTCACAGACTGCTGAAATGAACTTTATTCTGTAGAATCATTCTAGTCCCACAAAAAAATAACAAAATTTATACATGTGATCCAATACTTTATGCCAGTAATTTGCAGCTGAATGACACCACCCCCATTTTTGTGGCAGTTTAAGTACTCCAACTTTCAAAATAATATTTCAAATGGTTAAGTCAACAAGTGGACAAGAATGAAAATTTTAACTGAGTTTCTAAGTCAAAAAGGGCCATAATTCAAATAAAATCCATGACAGAATTACCTTCTCCTGCCCATGTTTTGGAATCATGATGGTTTACAAGTATTCCAACTTTCAAATTAATATCTCAAACAGTTTAGTCAAAAAGTGGACTGGTACGAAAAACTTAACCAAGATTCTAAGTCGATAAAGGGCCTTAATTTTTAAAACAAATCCCTGACAGAGTTACCTTCTCTTGCCTACAGATGGGGGTAATGATGTTAACAAGCATTCAAAGTTTCAAAGCAATATCTTAAAGGGTTAAGGCAATTAGTGGATTTTACCCATATTCAATGTATTTTCTAAGTAAAAAAGGGGCATAATTCTGTCAAAAACCTTGACATAGTTATGTACTCTTGTCTGTTGATGTAGGTCATGATGGTAAACAAGTATGGTTAGTTTCAAAGCAATACCTCCAATGGTTTTGAAATAAAGTGAGGTGGTACGAAAAACTTAACCAAGCTCAATACACTTTCTAAGTCAAACTAGAGCTATCACTAAATGTGATTAATACCCCCAAAAGACTTGCTTTATAAACTGAGAAAGTTCGTAGTAACAGAATACCTTGCAAACAAGCTAAAAAGAGATATTGTTCTTGGCAATAACTTTGTAATTTGTCAAGATAGAGTTATGGTTCTTGTACACTGCACTTCCTCTCAATATGCTTGACCATTGTATGAAGTTGTATTGAATTCCAACCAATAGTTTTCGAATAATGCTCCAGACAAGTAAAAGTAACAAAGGGCAATAACTCTGAAATGAGTCAAGATAGTTATTGTTCTTTCGCACTGCACTTCCTGTCATTGTGCTTGACCATTGTATGAAGTTGTATTGAATTCCAACCAGAAGTTTTCGAATAATGCTTCGGACAAGGAAAAGTAACAAAGGGCAATAACTCTGTAATTAGTCAAGATGGAGTTATGGTTCTTGTACACTGCACTTCCTCTCATTGTGCTTCATCATTATATGAAATTGTATTGAATTCCAACCAGTAGTTTTCAAGTTATGCTCCGGACAAGGAAAAGCAACAAAGGGCAATAACTCTGTAATTAGTCAAGATGGAGTTATGGTTCTTGTGCACTGCACTTCCTCTCAATGTGCTTGACAATTGTATGAAGTTGTATTGAATTCCAACCAGTAGTTTTCAAGTTATGCTCCGGACAAGGAAAAGTAACAAAGGGCAATAACTCTGTAATTATTCAAGATGGAGTTATGGTTCTTGTGCACTGTACTTCCTCTTAATGTGCTTGACCATTGTATGAAGTTGTATTGAATTCCAATGAGTAGTTTTCAAGTTATGCTCTGGACAAGGAAATTGCAACAGACCGCCCGACCGACCAACCACCGGGTAACTCCTATATAAAAAGGGCCATAATTCTGTCAAAAACCTTGACAGAGTTATGTACTCTTGTCTGTAGATGGAGGTTATGATGGTAAACAAGTATGGTAAGTTTCAAAGCCATACCTCTATTACTTTTGAAATAAAGTGGGGTGGTACGAAAAATTTAACCAAGGTGTGATACCAACGCCGAGGCGAGTAGGATAGCTCCCCTTTTCTTCGAAAAGTCGAGCTAAAAAAAAGAAGTCCATGCGCAAGTTAGCAGACAGGGTGACCCCTGCTCGTGAGCTCTGTAGGTATGCCAATGAAAATTCTACTTTCATGTTACAGCTCAGTCTGTTTGCAGACGTATACAACATATGTGGTGAAACAGAAAGTAGCATAACGTGACGTACAGTGTTTACAAAAACACATGGTGTCTGCCAAGTGTGTATCAAAATATGCCCGGTGTGCGAAGGATATGGGACAGTAAGATTCACTGTTCACATTGGCGCCAAATGGCGCAAAACTTAAATATTCTCAGCAGTAACAGTGTAGACAGTCACTGTGAACTTGCTAATCATAGTCTACACTGTCTACAGCAAATAGAATGACCTTTATGACCTTTAGCTGTGTAAGGGTTAACCTCAGTCACTGTTTACTGTTAATACTGATCTGTGCTCTTTTTTTATTCTATCACTAACATAATGATACATATTATTTTCCACAAAAATCAACAACAAATCTGTCTATACGGATCAAGTAACAATCTGATTCTGTATTACCACACTACCAAATATGGCAATTTATTTGTAAGGGTGTTTCCCATGGGTCCATTGTATGCAAAATAGGTGTTGTGTGCAAAATAGGTGTTGTGTGCAACATTATTTATTTGATATGTCATTGCATAAACAAGGTGCTACAATCCAATAAACGACATTATTTATGTGGGGGACATGCAAGCATTACCTGCCAAAAGCTAGAAGCCCTTCTGTCTTATCACATTTACAACTATATTGCATTTCTCCCTTAGTATTATTCTTTTTGTTAAAGCAGTGCATAATACTTAAGACAAGAAATATCCAGCTCACAATCTGACAAACTTACCAACATACTGTTGCCAGGCAACATGATCTTGCAAACAGTGAGATATTTTACCTGCACTGATGAATTTATGAATGAATGTTTCCAAAACAACAACATAACAATCTCCTTAAACTTTACAGATATCATCAGGTATAAGATGGGGGGATCAGTTGATACCATCTCCTCACTTCAAGCACCATAAACTGTGGCAGGGCACACCTTACAATTATAACATTTCACTAGTTTATCATGGCTGATCATTAATATTTGAGCAGATTATTTCCTATGATAACTTTCAAAACATTTTTTTACCATTTATAGCACTGAAAGAATTTAAAGAAGTGCAAGGAAGTTATTTGGACACCAATTTGCTGTCCACCATATGTTAATAAAAATATAGTTCAAGCAATGCAAGGAATATCATATTTTGTTAATGTCTCAGCTATTTAGCAAATTTCAGGTGCCAATCTTATTACCAGCATCCAACAACCGGACTTAAAGGCAATGTTTTTATTTCAAATTCTGCATTCTACAGCTTTTAACTGTGACTGTGAACAAACACAATAATTTTCCGAGATTTGGCTAATACAATATGCAATACCAATCTGTTTAATGATTCAGAAAATGCCACATTTTCAGATGCAGAGAAAATATATTAGAAATGCATAAAACAATAATCTCCCTCACCGCGGCTGCCAACCATAATTTATCTACCTGCTGTTGCTTGTACATGTACTTATTGCACACTTCCTGCTGCAATACATTAAAGACTGAACTTTGATGAAGTGTCCAGGACCTGGCAATTTTTTAATAATTTTTTAATTAGCTGGAGAACATCTTTTAAACTTAAAACAGCAGTTCAAACAAACATGCTTAACATGCTACATTGAATTCAAGGTCCCCATCTAGGCTCAAACCCAAGCATGCCAGGATCTGATACTGTACCGTCTCAACCTTGACTGTGGTAATCAGCTCCTGCATTACCTAACATTCATTACTGAATCATTCAGTTTTTGTTTATTTTGATCATTTTCATTACAGCCTAACATATGTTTTTATAATTAGAAGACTCTGTATGTAGATCTTGCAGGATAATCGAATAAGCAGGAGCAAAAAAACACTAAACTGCTATTAAATGAACTGTGGGACAGAATTGATCTTTTCAAGGGTAGAATATTTACTTGAACATGTTTTGCTATGTTAATTCTGTAGAATTCTGAGAAAAACTGCTGCATCTGTCTGCTTTATATGAGAAGATACTTGGTCTGGTAATACACACTATAAATCACTGGTACATATTTCATTGAAACAAGAGGGCCAAGATGGTCCTATATCGCTCGTCTGAGTACATGGCCTACTTATGACCCAGTGTGACCGAACTTGAACCTTAAACTATATAACATAAACACAATCATTCTGTTTGACTCTGACCTGTTTACATAATGATGGGCTATAAAATGCCACTACTTGAGTGTTAACAAGGTTTTACTTGGATTTGACTGTGTGACCTAGTTTTTGACCTCATGTGACCCAGATTCGAACTTGACCTAGAAATCATTAAGATAAACATTCTGACCAACTTTCATGAAGACTTGATGTGAAATGTGACCTCTAGACAATTAACAAGGCAAGTGTGAACAGACACATAGGCAGGCAGACAGATGCCTGGCAACATAGTAGCTCACCTTTGAGCACTTTGTGCTCATGTGAGCTTAAAAGCAAATTAAAGTCATAAACAATTTTAATATGTTTAAAGTCCCAGGAGCACAATTACAAGAAGCTCTTATTTTACCAAGAAAGATGTCTTAGGGGCGGAAATGACATTTATTTGTACCAAAAACATTTAAAACTTAACTTTTTTAATCAATGTACATGTTCGAAATATAGAGCAGTATTTTTTTCAATATTGCAAAAAATAAGAAAGGCTATCTGGCAACTCTTTTTCATAAAGAAATTACTTGAATACAAAAGAGACAAGAAAGACTGTGATACTATGTATCACAGCGGGCCAACAAACAAAACTGACATGTAGATATTTTGGAAATTGGTAATGGTTGATGTTGAGGCATGGCCCGAAAGGAATTCAAGGAGACCCATTCTAACTTGCGTTGTTTGACTAATGTATTCGTTTTATCGCCGCACTGAACTAACAAGTTATGATTACCTTTAATAAATTGTTATAATCACAGTATTAAGATATTTGCCGCCACACCTTCTCTCGTGTTTTAGTTATATTTTGAGAAAAGAGCACCTGCACCACTGTGTTCACATGAAGGAAACGCTTACTTTTGGCACAAATTAGTCTATAAACACGTATCTAGACATGCAAATAAATCTACACAAAATCTACACCAAAAAAAAATAATTCAACTTGGTCAATATATAAACGTTATATCATAACAGCGGCCGTATATTAATGTACGGACCCTGATCAAAACCACAATTTCAATAATGTCGTGATATATTCCTTATGTCCCCACCTTTAAATACATATCATTCAGTCCCTTTTGTTCCTGGATAAAACTTAAGTTTTGAAATAAAAGGTACGAGTTGACTACAAAGGGTACGAGTTGTCTTTTGGATCCGTATGAGTTGACAAATTAGGGTACGAGATGACTAAGGTACAAGTTAACTTAGGTGCGAGTCGATCCGAAAGCTTCCGGTTGAACAAACAGAAACTGACACAACAACATCTACTGACTGACTTGTAGTATAGAAACTTTACACTGACGGGTAGTATAAAATCTTTACTGTTATCGAATAATATGAATCGATCAATTAAAGTCACTGTCTGAATTCGGAGGTAGGACTGAAATATTCTTACTATTTTTAGAACACAGTTACTAACAACAATTCTAAAATAGACTGTGTCTATAATATTCATCTCAGAAGTATCTCATTTTTCAATGATGAGAGACACATCTAAGTAACGAACGAAAATTTGTGTGTTCAAGAAAAAAATAGACTGTGTCTACAGTATTCATATTAGAAATACCTGAATTTTTCAATGAAGAGAGACGCATATTTTCGATCTAGTGCTGAAGTCTCCATGCACCTTTTTCTCACCACGTTTTAAATATAGCGGGCCGCTGCTGCTGCCCACAATGAATATGTCAACATTGTTTTAGAGTGAATAGAATATGGTTCTATCATTATCCTATCAGTATATTTATTTTTCAATATCAGTAAATTCAAAGAGATCCTGGGTCTTTAATATTCCAAGAACACAAGTCATGTTATGTACCATAACAACACTTTGTCATTTTTTTCCAACACCTGAGAAATATATCATCAAATCTTTCATCACCCCTATTTTTCATCAACACAGCTTTCTTCCTTTCAGGTTTTTCTCCAGTCTTATCTTCTGTTTACCATAACATGCAAAACTGCTCTTCACTGTGCCAGCAGGTAGACATGGCAGACAGAAGACTGCCAGGTGTTGTACAGTATAGAGGAGTGAAACAAATATCAGTCATGTGCATTCAACTGCTGTTAAGCTGAGGAGGTTTTTGGTTTGAATCACCTGGAGGAGGTTATTGGTTTGAATCACCTGGAGGAGGTTATAGGTTTGAATCACCTGGAGGAGGTTATAGGTTTGAATCACCTGGAGAAGGTTATAGGTTTGAATCACCTGGAGAAGGTTATAGGTTTGAATCACCTGGAGGAGGTTATAGGTTTGAATCACCTGGAGAAGCTTATAGGTTTGAATCACCTGGAGAAGCTTATAGGTTTGAATCACCTGGAGGAGGTTATAGGTTTGAATCACCTGGAGGAGGTTATACGTTTGAATCACCTGGAGGAGGTTATACGTTTGAATCACCTGGAGGAGGTTATACGTTTGAATCAAACCAAGAGCAGAGTTCAACTGAGTTCTCCTTAAAAACCGCACTTCATACAAATCTTTGTACAGTCAAACTTGTATTAAGCGACCGCGAAAGGGAAAGGCCAAATCCGGTCGCTTAATAAAATGGTCTCTTAATACAAAGTATCACCAGAAACTGCAACCGTTATCCAGGAATATCGTTAATTTACATGGTAATTTTCCAAAAGCAGCAAATTAGTTTGAACATGAAAGTACCGAAAATTGGTAAATACTCGACAATTAACACCTGCGAACATAAGTATGAACGATGATCCTTATGAGATTTGACACCTCCGTGCCTAATTTGGACGTTAAATGCAACATCAAAGCAGTCAGTTCTCATAGAAAGGATCTGTTTGCACATAAGTGGTCGCCTAATACAAATAAAAGACTATAGGTCGTTAATTACTGGTCGCTGGTCGCGTTAGACAAAAGTCGCTTAATGCAATAGCAATACGGTGTAAAAAAGCTCGGGAGGATTCAGAAGTGGTCGCTTAAGACAAAGGTCGCTTAATACACGTGGTCGCATGGGCAAGTTCGACTGTATTTTCTAAACCCTTTACAATAAGGCAACAATAATATACAAGAGATGGCTGCCAGATCGCTTCATGCCCAAGACATGTTTCTTCTGACTGATTAATTACAACAGAAGCAGTACAGTCATTTATTGCACAAGACAACACAAATGAGCACTTATATGACAGCATATCTAGATAATGGATGTTTAATATCATGACTTAAAATGTGAGTGCAAACCGTGTCACAAGTACCATAATGGCAAACAATTAGTGCTGCATAAACAAAATATTAGTCAAACACATGCAAAATAATATACATAATGTTGTTAACTACAATATCAAGATGTTTTCTGTACAGTTTGTTGCTACAATGTACAACAATTCATCACTGTGAAGAGTTTGTTGCACCATATCTGCACAAACAAGATTTTATGCACTACACTACTACTGGAGTATTTAGGTTAGCATGTGGAATGTAGCTGTACCATAGCTGTACCAAAACCTTTCAGTCTATTTCTCTTGGTTCTCAAACCTTTGGGCTCAGATAGAAGTTTGCCAGTCAAATTTTGAGGTTCAAGCAGAAATCTAAATGGAAATTTTGCACTCAAATTTTGGATCTAGATGAAGTTTTGCGCAGTTTCCAAATTTTGGTTAAGATGAATTTTTACATGCAAATTTTAGGCTCAATGCAAATGAAGAGTTGAGCTGGAATTTAGGAAGGTATAGCTGAGGAGAACATGGCAAGGTCCCTGAGGAGGCAGGCAGCAATATCAGTACTGTTAAATGTACAATAGAACCCACATCTTCAACTGCCAGATGTGATGTAACAAAAACCACACTACTGGTAACACAGGTATCTGTTTATCTGCATTGCTCAACTATTTTCTTTCCTCCAGCATACATGAAAACATGAAGAAACCAGAAGTCAGCACTGTATAAGTAAATAAACAATGTTTTCGTCTCAAATATATGTCTTGCAAGAGAATACAGCAACAAAACTATCTTGGCAAGATTCATGATAGACCAGGAACATCAAAATGATCTGTACACAAATATAGAATGCATTAACAAGCTACTTCCCGTTATCCCTGGCAAAGATGCCCTTAGATTATTTAAGTGTGACGCACTGTACTTATTTCATTGATAGAACTTTACAGGTTTTGTATTCTTTTTTCTACAGTGTACACTTTGGATATGTACATGACTAGTAATCACTGTTCAAAACTTGACTTAAGAAACAATTTCCTGTAAAACTTTCCTTATCTTTTGAATAAGAGGACAATTGGCAAGCAAAGAAGTCAGGACTCTGTTGACTTCACATAACTTAAACCAATTACATAGAAACCTGCATTTAGGGCCAACTACAGATAAAGACCACCCTATTTACATAAAAACCAGGGTTCAACTTTAACCAGATTTTCTACTTGCAATTTTTAGCAAGCGTCATTTTTCCTACTTCCTAATAGATGCTGAATAATGGAATATGTAGAGCATGTGTGAAATTATTTATGGGGCCAAAACATGCTATGACAAGATGTCTCATTTATGGCCATAAATGGCAAAATAGTTGGCCTTTTCTACCTTTGACCAGACAACCAACATTGTCACATGAGGTTTTTGGTCATATTCCGTCAGCCCAATGCCAGCAACTTCAATTCTCATCAGAATATCAAGAACCTCATAACTATAATTGGCCTACACCTCCAGTCAGGTTTAATTGTTTTCATTGTGTAAATGCACTAAGTTTATATAATTATTTTGAAACCCAAAGGAACCACGTGGGAAGCAAATCCAATCATATCTTGTGGTATAAATTGTTCCTTAGAACTAAAGATTGTTTTTCATGAAAAAATGTTCGCCTCCCACCCCTATGACCTTGACCTTTGAGCTAGTGATCACAAATTATAATATACACAACTACACTTCATACTGATGCTTCCTGCAAGGTTTTATGAAAATCCTGCAGGAGGTTTTGGAGAAGCATGGACAAGATTTTCTGTTTTAAGATTGAATTCCAACCAGTAGTTTTCAAGTTATGCTCTGGACAAGGAAAAGTAACAAAGGGCAATAACTTTGTAATGAGTCAAGATAGAGTTATGTTTCTTGTACGCTGCACTTCCTCTCATTGTGTTTGACCATTGCACTTCCAACCATTAGTTTTCAAGTTATGCTCAGGACAAGAAAAATGAAACAGAATGGTCAACCGACCGACCACAGGGTGACTGCTATATACCCCTCAAAATTTGTTACGGGGGTATAAATATACAACAAGTCTTCATACTGATGCTTCCGGCAAAATGTTGACCTTTGAGCTAGTGATCCCAAGTTATAATATGCACTAGACTTCATACTGATCCTTCCTGCAAAGTTTTTTGAAAATCCAGCAAGGGGTATTGTAGACGAAGTGTGGAAAAGATTTTACTGAATATTATGAATATACATATATATATGCAAAATCTTTAAAGTCCCATTACTCATACAACTAGATGGGTGTTCAGTAGAACACATGTGTCGCACTCTTACACTTTGTCAGAATAACCAATAATTTTGTGACAAAATTTAAGTACAAAAAGGGGCATAACTCTGTCAAATATGATCTTGACCTACAAAATTTGGCAGAATCACGACCCTTTTGTCATAAGCAATGCAATTTGAAAGTTTGATAAAGAAATCTTAAGAAATGGCAAAGTTATAGCCAAAGTTAAGTTATTGTGACAAAAACTAAGTGCAAAAAGGGGCATAACTCTGTCAAATATGACCTTGACCTACAAAAGTTGGTGGCATCACAACACTTTTGTCATAAGCAATGCAATTTGAAAGTTTGATGAAGAAATCTTAAGAAATGGCAAAGATATAGCCAACGTGAAGTTTTTGTGACAGACAGACGGACGGACACCCCTTAATTGCTATTCTTAGGTGGTATTTTCCATTGTTTTTTTTCGGTAAAATCCATTCAGGCGTGTAGGAGGAAATTCATTTTGCATTTTAAAATTCTTCTCATGATTTCATGAATATGCAAGCTTAATTTCAAACTCTAAACACCCAGAAATTGATGTATTCTAAATTTTGTACATCAATAAATAAAATAAAATAATTGCAAAATACATTTTTCAAGTCGAGTTTGTCACCGCGATTCACCGCGACCGATCACCACAACCCCATATTTCAGCGCATCGTAAATGGTCGCGGTGGCCATTTAGGTGACCAAAACTTTTTTAGGGTGACCATGCCACCGTGTCTGGTCACCCAGAATGAATTCTTGTCGCGGTGACTGGGTGACATTTGGAAAAAAACACCTTGCGTGTACTGTACATGGTGTTTTAACCAAGTGACTTAGTTTACCTAGGTATAGTGTACCGCAGTATTTTTCTGTAAACAAGAGGGTCAAGAAAGCGCTATATTGCTCACCTGGATTCTATTGGCTATAATACAAGGTCATCAATAGCAGAAAGGGTCAATTTTGACCTGGGAGACATGATTTCAATATTCTTGCAAGATGTCAACTAGGCAATGATACACGCCAAACATCTAAGCTCTAGGCCGTGTGGTTTCAGAAATAAAGATTTTTAAAGTTTTTCCTATATAAGCCTATGCAAAATCAAGAGACCTCTGGGCGGGGTCAATTTTGTCTCAGGGGTCATTATTTGAACAATCTTAGTACAGGTCCACTAGGCAATGCTAAATATCTAAGATATATGCCTTGTGGTTTCAGAGAAAAATATTTTTTTAAGTTTTTCCTACATAAGCCTATATAAACAAGTGACGGGGGGCAGGGTCAATTTTGAACAATCTGGGTAAAGGTCCATTAGGTAATGCCACATGCTAAATATCTAAGCTCTAGACTTTGTGGTTTCTTTTCTTAAATACTTCTGTAGCAATTCAAAGATTACAAATGAGTTCTATTACTGTGCAGTATGAAATATTACAAAGGCATTATTAATGATAACTAACCAAGTCTGCAAAATATAATGTTAAATAGAAAAAGTTGCAAAACAAACTAAATACAAAATTCTTAAACCTGTCAGAAAGAAATTCCACTGTATGATGTCTGTTAGATTGTGAAAACTATGTTGCTATCTATAGCATTTTATAAGCATCATTCTGTAAGGCAATATATTTTTTAGATTGAGTACATTTTTTTTTGTACTGTTATGAAATAGCTTGTGTCAATGCTATTTTAAGACAAATTGGTTTTCTATGCTTTTACATCATTTGAAGTATTAACATGGTTTCTGTGGGTCTAAATTTGAACTAAAACTATCACGGTGATGAATACCCCCCCCTCCCCCCCCTCCCTTACAAACACCCCACTGACACAGTATTTAAAATTTATGTAATATTTGATGCTTAATTTAATTCTGACCAGCGGTTTTGGAAATTAAAAGCGCACAAGATTTTACTATCTCAAGCCCCTGTGACCTTTGATCTAGTGACCCGAAACATGGACCATGCACAACTAGGCATAGTGCTTATCACTTCTATGAAGTATCATTTAATTCTGACCAGGGGTTTTGGAGAATTTGTGTCCACAAGATTTTTCCATCTCGGGCCCCTGTGACCTTGACCTTTGACCTTGACCTGTGACCTTGATCACTTCTGTGAGTATCATTAAATTCTGACCAGGGATTTTGGAGATTTAACGTCCACAAGATTTTACTATCCCGAGCCCGTGACCTTTGACCTAGAGACCCGAAACATTGACCATGCAAAACTAGACATTTTACTTATCACTTGTGTGAAGTATCATTAATTCTGACCAGGGGTATTGAAGAACTAGTGTCCACAAGATTACTGACGGATGGACGCACACCCATACGAAGGTGTTATTAGGTGGTATTTCCATTGTTCTCGAACAATAGAGTGACCACTTAAGTAACAAAAGAATGACCACTTAAAGGACAAAAGACGAAATGAAGACAATAGATTTCTATTGTCTTAGTCCACACCTCCTACCACCCAAGGTTCCCATCATGCGTGCGGACGGACGGATGGCTGGCCGGCCAGTGCGATTTTAATATGCCACCCTTCGGGAGCATAAAAAGTGACTTTTACATTGTTTACCAAAATTTGTTCATCATAATAAATTTGATATGGACAAGAGATGAAGTTTTCTGTTTGATTGAAGATAAGTTTATTTTAGTTTATTGCTTTTATATTAGTTTGCAAACCAATTTTTGCATTAGGTGCGCCGAATAGACCGACAGCATTGTACATAATTGTCATTGAATTTCATGAAAATTCTCAATAGGATTTGGGAGATGTAGTGACATGACCTTTGACTCAAATGCCCTTGAACTTTGTCATCACAATGAGACGGACATTTGACCCAAGTTTGATTAAAATCCTTCCAAGGTTTAAGGAGATATTATAGTCTGGTGACTTTTGACCCTGACCTTGAGTCAAGTGTGGTTGTAACTACGTAGCATAACCAAGGGCCATCATTTTGTAATAGGTCATAAATCTGTTAAACATGCTGGTAACATGTTCACTACCTTTTTAGTGGTGAAACACGGACCTTCAATTTCAGCCTAACAGATGGACAGACAGATGAAGCAGAGACTATAAGCTTTCCCTGCTGATAACACAAAAAGTGAATAAAAGTTATCTTAAAGATTTAACCAGTAGTGTTGCATTTGTGATTTGAGCAAAGTTAAAAACCTCAAAAAAGGATGTCTTGAGTAAACTGGACCACTTTCAGTTATACTGTGATGTAAACATTTTAACGTTTCAACTTTTGCTGGGATGACTAAAAATTATTGCTGCAGGAAGGTTTTTGTTTAAGAGAGGTAAATTAACTAAGAGTGAGGGAAATTACAATTATACAAGAGGTAGATAGTGAGGTCAAGTAACTAGAAATCAGTTGAATCAGATAAGCAATCAAATGTCTTGAGTAGCTTGTTGATAAAAACAAGAGGGCCAAGATGGCCCTATATTGCTCACCTTGGTACAAGTCCACATGCCTGGTGGAAGATCACTAGATAATGTTATATACCAAATAAGTTTTCCTATATACGCCTTTGTAAAACAAATGATCCCCCCCGGGCAAGGTCAATTTTGACCCCAGGGGCATAATTTGAACATACTTTGAAGAGGTCTACTAGGCAATGCTACATGCCAAATATCTAAGCTCTAGGCCTTGTGGTTTCAGAGAAAAAGATTTTTAAAGTTTTCCCTATATAAGCCTATGTAAAACTAAGTGACCCCCGGTGCGGGGTCAATTTTGACCCGGGGGTCATAATTTGAACAATCTTGGTAGAGGTCTACTAGACAATGCTACATGCCAAATATCTTAGCTCTAGGCCTTGTGGTGTCAGAGAAGAAGATTTTTAAAGTTTTTCCTATATATTGCTATGCAAAAACTAAGTGCCCACCCGCGCTGGGTCAATTTTGACCCGGGGGTCATAATTTGAACAATCTTGGTAGAGGTCCACAAGACAATGCTACATGCCAAATATCTAAGCTCTAGGCCTTGTGGTTTCAGAGAAGAAGATTTTTAAAGTTTTTCCTATTTGTTGCCATAGCAACCAGAGTTCTGCATGGAATGGAATTCTTTGAACAATTTTGGTAGAGCTTCATGCAAGGAACATTCCTGCATAGTTTTATCAACATTGGCCTAGAGGTTTCAGAGGAGATGTCATTTGAATCAAAATGTTGACGGACGACGGACAATCATCGATCAGAAAAGCTCACCCTGGCGTAGCCAGGTGAGCTAAAAACATAAATGAACAAAGAGATTCTTTGCTGCAATTTTTTTCAGAAACAATGAATTATATCTCATTTTGCTTTAAGAAAGAATTTAATAACAACCTATAAAATCTTTGTTACAGTTTGGTAAGGTGCCTTGCTTTACCAGTTACTAACATACAAAGCGTAAATAAATGACATAAAAATTATCTGAATCTTCATGTAACCAAACTTTTTCAAACAAGAGGGTCATAATGGCCCTATATCCCTAATCTGAGTACCAGTGCACTTACCTACGGAAGTCACTAGCTGCTAGGGGAGGTCAATGGTTGCTAAGGAAGTCAGAGGTTGCTTGGTAAGTCAGTGGTTGCTATAGGATCTCATTGGAAGCTAGGTATCTCCTATAACTCCATACAAGAGGGCCAAGATGGCCCTATATCGCTCACCTTGGTACAAGTCCACTTGCCTGGTGGAAGATCACTAGATAATGTTATATACCAAATAAGTTTTCCTATATACGCCTTTGTAAAACAAATGATCCCCCCCGGGCAAGGTCAATTTTGACCCCAGGGGCATAATTTGAACAAACTTTGAAGAGGTCTACTAGGCAATGCTACATGCCAAATATCTAAGCTCTAGGCCTTGTGGTTTCAGAGAAAAAGATTTTTAAAGTTTTCCCTATATAAGCCTATGTAAAACTAAGTGACCCCCGGTGCGGGGTCAATTTTGACCCGGGGGTCATAATTTGAACAATATTGGTAGAGGTCCACTAGCCAATGCTACATGCCAAATATCTAAGCTGTAGGCCTTGTGGTTTCAAAGAAGAAGATTTTTGAAGTTTTTACTATATAAGCCTATGTAAAACTAAGTGACCCCCAGTGCGGGGTCAATTTTGACCCGGGGGTCATAATTTGAACAATATTGGTAGAGGTCCACTAGCCAATGCTACATGCCAAATATCTAAGCTCTAGGCCTTGTGGTTTCAAAGAAGAAGATTTTTGAAGTTTTTACTATATAAGCCTATGTAAAACTAAGTGACCCCCGGTGCGGGGGTCAATTTTGACCCGGGGGTCATAATTTGAACAATATTGGTAGAGGTCCACTAGCCAATGCTACATGCCAAATATCTAAGCTCTAGGCCTTGTGGTTTCAAAGAAGAAGATTTTTGAAGTTTTTACTATATAAGCCTATGTAAAACTAAGTGACTCCCTGTGCAGGGTCAATTTTGATCCGAGGGTCATAATTTGAACAATATTGGTAGAGGTCCACTAGCCAATGCTACATGCCAAATATCTTAGCTCTAGGCCTTGTGGTTTCAGAGAAGAAGATTTTTGAAGTTTTTCCTATATATTCCTATGCAAAACTAAGTGACCCCCGGTGTGGGGTCAATTTTGACCCGGGGGTCATAATTTGAACAATCTTGGTAGAGGTCTACTAGACAATGCTACATGCCAAATATCTTAGCTCTAGGCCTTGTGATTTCAGAGAAGAAGGTTTTTAAAGTTTTTCCTATATATTCCTATGCAAAAACTAAGTGCCCACCCGCGGGGTCAATTTTGACCCGGGGGTCATAATTTGAACAATCTTGGTAGAGGTCCACTAGACAATGCTACATGCCAAATATCTAAGCTCTAGGCCTTGTGGTTTCAGAGAAGAAGATTTTTAAAGTTTTTCCTATTTGTTGCCATAGCAACCAGAGTTCTGCATGGAATGGAATTCTTTGAACAATTTTGGTAGAGCTTCATGCAAGGAACATTCCTGCATAGTTTTATCAACATTGGCCTAGAGGTTTCAGAGGAGATGTCATTTGAATCAAAATGTTGACGGACGACGGACGACGGACAATCATCGATCAGAAAAGCTCACCCTGGCGTAGCCAGGTGAGCTAATAAAGACCAGAGACCCCCCCATGGGCGTGGTCAATTTTGACCCCAGGGTCATGATTTGAACAAACTTAATAGAGGACCACTAGACAATGTTACACACCAAATATCTAAGCTCTAGGCCTTGCTGTTTTGGAGAAGATTTTTAAAGTTTTTCCTATACCAAGTGAACCCCCGGGCAGCGTCAATTTTGACCCCACGGGGATGATTTGAACACACTTTAAAGAGGTCCACTAGACACTGTTACATACTAAATATTTAGGCTCTAGACCTTGTTGTTTCCGAGAGGGCTTTTAAAGGTTTTACTATATAATGTCTATGTAAAACAAGTGACCACCTGGACAGGGCCAATATTGACCCCATGGGCATGATTTGAACAAACTTTGAAGAGTTCCACTACACACTGTTACACACTATATATCTAAGCTCTGGACCTTGTGGTTTTGGAGAAGAAGATTTTTAAAGGTTGTCCTATATATGTCTATGTAAAACAAGTGACTCCCTAAATGGGGTCATTATTGACCACAGGGGCATTGTTTGAACAACCTTGGTAAAGGTCCACTAGACAATGCTATATACTTAATATCTTAGGCATTGTAGTTTTGGAGAAAAAGATTTTTAAAGTTTTTCGTATAGAAACCTATGTAAAATCAAGTGACCCCCCAGGCAGGGTCAATTTTAACCCAGGGGTCATGATTTGAATAATTTTGGTAGAGGCCCACTAGACAATGCTACATGCCCCAATGTCTAAGCTCTGGGCCTTGCAGTTTTGGAGATGTTTAAAGTTTTTCCTATTTGTTCCCATAGCAACCAGAGTTCTGCATGGAATGGAATTCTTTGAACAATTTTGGTAGAGCTTCTCTACCAAGTTTGATCAACATTGCCCTAGTGGTTTCAGAGGAGATGTCATTTGAAGCAAATGTGAATGATGGATGATGGCAGATGAACGACGTACGGAAGACGGACGGACACCAGACATTCAACAATCCTAAAAGCTCACCATGACCACTTCATGGTCTGGTAAGCTAATGATTCACAATCTTAACTTTTTACTTGAACACTTAAAACTTAGTTTTAAAAGTAACACAACAGAAAACTTTGCTTACCAAACCTTTATCACTTTAACAGAGTAGTTAATTATTACTATTTTATTTTAGACATTTTGTTGGACATTGAATCAACACAAACTTCACCTGGTACATGTAAGCATTATTAATAATGTAAAACTTTCATCTGGTCAAGGTTTAACACATAATGCACTTACAAGTTGAGTATTTTCATTTAAGCTACACCTGAAGTAGCTAGTTTATCTGCATTATAAAATGTATAAAAACAACCCCATCAGTTTTTTAATTTTACTAACATTCAGGAGCACTCCCATGTCATTCTAACAACCCAATTTACATTCAAAATAAATGAAGTTTTATTTTCTTGTACAAAAGATTACAGCCTTGTTGTGGTGAGTGTATGCAAAGTGATCTTCTCATTTTAATAATTAACTATCATCTCTTGTACGTAGTTGGTCTACTGGTCTAGGTGGGCGTACTGTATGTTGATTATTTAAAAGTGCATATTTTGTGTTATGAATTATTACAATCACTAAATATGAAGCTAGTGTGTCCTAACACTGAAATCATTGACCCCAAAGTACAGTCTTCAGTCTAATATATAATTTCTTGCTTCATTAATTTAATTAATTCTTTCAAAACATCATATTTATTACTTGTAAACATTTTCTCTCTCTCTATCTGAGGTTAAGATCTCAAGCAGTTAAAATTCTTTGTGCTTATTTGTTTCTCCTTTCTCCTTTTTTCAGCTCAATTTACATTGTAGAATATTTTCAGTGTAACTGCTTGCCACAGAAACTAGGCCACACACAATTTTCTGCAAGTTTTAGATTTTAATCTTTCTGATTACTTACTTGTGTGACAAGTGCACTATACATGTCAAAACTAAGTAATCTTAAACCATTGTTTCTACTTGATATTTGAGACTAAACTCGAACATGTCTTTCTAATTAAGGAAACATTTTACACCACTTATAGTGTCCCAATTCTGTACCTGTTGATTTTTGTAATACTTTATTTTTAAATGGAGAGACTTGAAAAGAACAAGCAAATTTTGGCAGTATTAACTTAAAGACCATGCTTATTTTTCAAGTCATCTAGGTTCTAATATATTAGTGTTAATCCATATGTAAAATAATGTTTTAATAGGAACTATGGCGACAGGTCCAGACACTGTAATTTCTATAGAACTATATGGCTGAATACTAATTTATATAAGTTTAGCAGCATCAAATGAAATGACTTCGTGGTAAGCTTTATTTATAAAGCTCTTCTTCTTTATTTCCTTCATTCTAAATTCTATAGAATGACAGTAGACTGTGTACAGTGTTAAAACCAGTTCAATGGGCTACACTATGTCAGTAAAATCTCCTTGGATCCATTGGAAGACAAGTGAAACTAGAGATTGTTTTTCATGAAAAAGCATATGTCTCTCTACCCTATGACCTTGACGTTTGAGCTAGTTACCCTAAATAATTATATGCACAACTAGACTTCATACTGATGCTTCCTCTAAAATTTTATGAAAATCCAGCAAGGGGTTTTGGAGAAGTGGACCTTTGAGCTAGTGATCACAAATTATACAAGAGCTGTCTCATGACAGCACGCTCGACTATTCGAAAGCTTGTCAGTAAAATGTCTAAGAACAGGACTGGTGTATTGTGTCATTGTCTATAAGAATTAAGGTCAAAGATATGAAACTTGTTCAAAGACCTTTGTAAATGTACATTATGTTCAAAGCCTTACCCTGGATTCTGTAAGCCAACTGGGAGAGAGGAGGGGTGGGGGGGGGATAATTTCAAAGAAATACATGACCTTGTATATTTGATCATGAATAAGTTTGTAACATTTCATAAAATTCAAAAAGCATAACCGCTGCATGCTGCATAATTATTTTATGACATTTCGAAAGTAAGCCATTTCGAGTATTTCAATTTAATAGTCTGGTAAAAACTGTGAAAAATTTCTAAGATAAAAAGGGGCATAAATCTGTCAAAAATCAAAAAAGTGTTATGGGGATTGTTTCCCCAGGTGTAGAAGTTGATGGTAAAGATACATTTTGAGTTTCAAGTCAATACCTTTGATAATATTCAAGATATTTGACTTTATAAAAAACTTTAACCAAAAATTCTAAGTTAAAAAGGGGCATAAATCTGTCAAAAATCAAAAAGAGTTATGGGGATTGTTTCCCCAGGTGTAGATGTTGATGGTAAAGATATATTTTGAGTTTCAAGTCAATACCTTTGATAATATTCAAGATATTTGACTTTATAAAAAACTTTAACCAACGCAGACGCCGACACCGAGGCGAGTGCAATAGCCTCCTTATTCTTCGAATAGTCGAGCTAAAAATGCACAACAATACTTTATACGAATGTTTCCAGCAAAATTTTATGAAAATCCAATTAATACTAATTCACGTACATATCGCAGCATCAACTGAAAATGACTTAGAGGGAAGCTTTATTTATCAACCAATACGCCAAAATCTTGAAAGTCCCATAACTCTGACCATATCCACAACCACACTTGGTACTGAACATTTTTACCAAGTTTCAATCAATCCATCCAGGCATGTAGGAGGAGTTGTAAGGACAAACTTTTGTGACGGACGGACAAACAGCACCAAACCATTCTGCAATTAGCACTCATTCCTACTTTTTCTATTGAAAACAGAGTCTCCTGTTGATACACTCACATCCATCTTTATACTTTAATAGAACAGTACGGATGAACTAATATATCTACATAGTTATTCATCATGTCCACTCCTTCTAACATAGCGTTGTACTTATAATGAACTCATTTTAACATAGCACAAATTTTTGCAGTCATTCTATGAATTTTAGAATGAGGAAAGCAAGATAAAAACATCATTTTCACTGGAGTCACGTCTAAGTAGCAAAAACTGGACATGCTTTTTGCATTTACATTAATAACATATAATTAAAGTGACATTATGCGCATATTACTGCACAAAGTGTATTTTTGGTGACAGTTTTATAAAAGCAATTTTTGGTTGCTGTGCATTTAAATGTGTTAAATTAATGATTATGCCGCATTAGTATTTGAAGTTGGTGCTTTAGGCCACTACTTTTATATTTCTTGGTTTACAAAACCGGCGAACGTATTTTTCCAAAAATGGAAAAAAAAATAAAAACACGATTTCGACTTTTTATTTTTCCCGATGGATTTTTACAGGGATACAAAAAAAATCGCCTGTTTTGTATTGTTTAGAAAAGTGAAAACAAACTAGTTTTGGTATAATTACATCACAAAAACATCGCCGCCGATGTAATATTCTCCGCTATCGCGTAACTATAGATCCGTGCCGCTACGAGTGTGTATTGTTTAATGTAATTGTTTCAAAAAGTATAAGTTATTTTTAGCACAACCGATAATATTAATCAGGATTCATGTATATTTATAAAATATTTGTTCCCGTTAAAAATTTGAATTAATTGGTCAATTTTAATTCTCCACTTGGCATTTGTCACTCGCGGTAGGTGTGAAAAATACGAGCTGTCAAGGATGACAAAACTAACCCAGACAATTCTAAAATTGTTTGCAATGTGGCATCACTGACGGAGTATTGTTTGTTAATTTATGAAATGATAAAATTATTTAACTACTCTAAAATACGCGAAGAAACGCTGAGTAGAGCAATTATCGTTGTTTTTGTAACTCACTCTACTCTCCACGTTTTTCCATATTTCTCCTAATGAATTACGTGATTTACGGTGAAACGGTAAAATATTTTTGAAAATCTTTTCCTTCAAAAATCGGTGTAAAACCGGGATCGCGAAAATACGTCATACATAGAAGGAAAATCAGTAAAATTAAGCTAATTTTTTCTTTGAAATTTGTGGTACTTTTGGCCCCAAAAATAAACATACAAGACCACTGATATAGACTTTTAAATCGATTTTTATTCTCCTAGAGTGCTAAAACACATAGTTTTCCGGGGGCTCCGCCCCCTCATCCCCCACAGGAGCATTGCCCCTTGACCCCATGCCTCCTGCCTTCACAAATAATTTTACTCCCTTCGACGCCTAATCACACCCCTGTGATTGCGAAAAGTATTTCACGATCAATTTTTAAAAAAGTTTCAACTGTTTTTTATTCAAATCAAAACGTTCCGTTATAAAGAAAAATCACAGCGTTTCAGCGTGTCCGTTTGGTTGTCATTTATTGTTAAAGCCGATTTTTTTCCCAGTAAAAATTTTCCTCCAACTGTTGCCGAATAAAATAATGTTTTCTGCAACCTCGTTTAATCTTAAAGGTTACAAAAGATAAGGCCGCAGGTGTCACGAGATCAAAGAAGGTGCGCCGACGTTTGATCTTAGTAAAAGCACGTGGCATTAAAAAGACCGATATATTTTTGACAGTTTGAGACATGTACAAGTAGCTCAAGACGATAGTCTGATCATTTTGGATTATAAAAATACTATTTTGGAATAAATAATGTTATGAGTAAGTTTTTTGGGGGTGATACAATATATTTAACACGCTATATGAATGTACGTCGGTCAGCAAATATTTTTGAATTTGATTTGTTTACAACACACAGACAATTCATGTGTATACAAATTTCTACCGCATATAATCAATTTCAGTTTAATAATAATCAATTTAAATTTAATTTTCTGTAAACCCACTTGAAGTGCCGCGATTTTACTCCCGTGAAGTTACGCGGTATTTCTCCGTTCTCGAACTTTGGACCAAAAACATCGTAACACCCCGAACCCACTATCAAGCAACACTCTCAGTTGAGAACAAAGGTTTTGGGAATAATTATGCAAACCGCATGCCAAAGTGGCACACATCAAAGCTGTCAATTTAGTTTCAGATGACATTAAATTTAGTTGTTTGCTTTTTTGGGTAATGGAAAAAGGTCTTGTACAGTCTTTTTTTTTTTTTTTTTTCGACCGGCCGATGGGCACTTTTTAAAAAAATTCTTGTAAACCAAGAAATAAAAAAGTAGTGGCCTTAGATTTTAAAAAATCGGACTGATAAAATGATAGTTGAACTTGTCGTTGTTGATGTTGGTAGAGATTTCGGCAGTGGAAGGGAAGCAACTCCTGCATGCAGTTGTTCTTTTCTTAAATTGACTCTCCCAGTCAAATAAGAAAATCAATATTTTGAAAGTTATTTTTTCATACTGGTAGTGGGAAGAGTTTGATGTAATGGGTTTAAAGTTATTATTTCCTCTACACTTTTGTACACACACCATTTTCAGCTGGATTTTTACTTGAAAAAAATGCGCATAATGTCACTTTAAATGAACAAAATATGGTGTGTAACAAACAGAACTAATTTATATTCAGTTTTCTTACATATAACATTTTACGACTGTTTAACCTACTTGCCAAAGTTCTGCCTCATAAAGTTTTAAGGTTTCATATTTCACACAACATGTCGCTTATATGCATAATTATTATTCAACTTTACAATATTACACACTGTATAACATCAATTGCGCTCATGATATGAAACAGGTAGAGCTAATACAAAGCATAATTGAGCCAATATGAGAAAAGCAGGGCCAATACAAGAAAACAGGGCCAATATGTAATTCAAGCATTCTGATTGGTTTAATAGAGAGGGCCAATATGGAGAAGTCACTTTGTTAAATTCTTAAACGACGCCATTTTGTTTTTAGACTCCTGCTGATATCTTATTTTACTAAGTTAAATACAAATAAAATTGTTATTGTTACAAGAACATTTATATTTTTTTTTTTAGCCAATTAACAAAACTATCATTAATCAAGTGATTCATATTGGCTTTGTTATTTGTCAGAGGGCAGTTGTATTGGCCCTCGGCCTTTGGCCAATATGACCACCCTTGGACAAACACCAAGGCCAATATGAAATCACTTGATTACTTACAGTATAATATTATGTTAATGAAAATTATACAAGTACACTGCAACCCCGTTATAACGCGGTAGTCGGGGTCCAACTGGTCAGACCGCGTTATAAGTGAGACTCTTTTTATAACGCGGTCTGATCATCGGCCGCTGGTTTCTTGCATAACGCGTACATAACGCGAGTACCCCACCCACCTAACCAAATTAAAGCATATTGATGTTTAGCACGCGTCATGTTTTTATGAAATCGAGAGGTTGAATTGTAGAAAATAATGATTCTATGTAAAATAAATTAGTTAATTAAGCACGAAATTAAATGTATAAAAGAGAAATTCTTACGTAAATATTTGCTATTGAAAACGAAAGTACATCCATTTTCCGAAAATGATGGCTAAAGTGAAAGTACTTTTTTGTTAAAACAAACAATAACAGTTTTGTAATTGATTTATTTAAGTTCAGGTAAGCCTGCAATCAAAGATGCGCAAACAAATATTAATTCACACGATTTAGAAGTTATTGTTTAACAAACAAAGAGGTCAGCTTGTGAATAACGGAGCCGTGAAAAAATACCAGTAAGCCGTAATTGTTTTAACACTTCTTTGTTTATAGACGCTTGATACCGCGCAAGTAACAAAGATCAATTAACTACCTGCCATGTTGTTTATTTACGTTTTGGAACATTTGTTTTGACAATGCTTTTTTTGACAGATATGATTTTGGTCGATCCCGAAATTTTTGGGAGCCAAGACCCAACCGCGTTATACCGGGATCCGCGTTATAACGATCCGCGTTATAACGAGGTCGCAGTGTATTTAATATACTGTAACACAATATCATTTATAACATGACAAACAGACTGTGAAATAGTTCAGGCTATTTTTATCCATGATTCATTTTCTTTCTTCCTTTTTCATATGAAATACCTGTGAATGAGACATCTAAATTAGTAATACTTCCTCCTTTGATCACCTTCAGAATGGTTTCTGTATGCAGGGAACCAGCCCTATCAGTGACTACAAAGAAACAGCTATATCTCTGCTTTTTCATAGTAATTACACCTGTATTTCAGATGTTCTCTTGGCTGCCTGTAGACTTACTAAAGTCTGTTGAGATTGAGAGGTCTTTTTTCTCTTCAAGTATTTTTCTCTTAAAAAATACCTCTATCAAAAATTTGTCTCAATCAAAGCTCATCTCAACAGAGTCAAGAGAAGGAGAAATAGTGAAGATATTATAAGACGTCCAGAAAAGACATGAGTAATGACTCTAATGACTGATGCAAGTCTAGGCTGCCTGCTGCAGACAGTTTAAACTGTAGTATAAATGTACCTTACAACTTGATCAGCACAGACCTTCATCAAAGCAGAAATGGAAATTTAAGGGGAACAGTAAACAGACCCTAGCTTTCCCAACTGAAACAATTTCCTGTAAACTTTTGGCCATTTAACTACTGTATAGTAATGGTTGTGGTTTGACCTTGTGCCATTTTACAAAATTTTCACAATATTAAAGTTGAAGAGCCAAGGTTTTCTTCTTAAGATTTTCTATGACATGCAAAACTGAAAACACAAAATTCTAGTAACATGTAAATTTCATATTAAATTGCATATGCTATACTTTTCTATCCAGACTGAATTATTTTGACAGATGCCATGTAGACATGTACATCGAAGCCAGCTACAGCTGCAGTAATAACACATTACCTGTGTGCGTGTATGGACCGTATGGTATCACGAGGCATGTAGAATGAGATATTTTGTGTATTTTGCTCCACGATATGTTCCTGTGTAAGCACCTCGTATATAGAAGGCGGTCGAGCACCAAGTGACATACTGATTGGTCGCACCAAGTTCAAAGTGACCTTGATAAAACCCTGGAATGATTGTTTGTCTTTGTTTTCTGGGTCTTCCTCCTCTCTCTGAAATAAGAAAATTCTAAATGAACACTGGTCACTAACAACACTGCTGAGAAATATATCAAAGTTTGTATTTATTACCTTGACCTTAGACATATAGAAGTGATATTCACACGAGACATATCTTTTCCTAACACAGTTTTGTGGTATTCAATAAATAATATTCAAATTTATAGGGGAGACACATGGAAAGACAAAGGATGGATAAACATGTTGGTACTGTATGTCTGCATTGAGGAAACAAGATCGACCACCTGGCTACGACTGGCTATAATACAAGGTCAAAAAGAAAGGGTCATAATTTTATCACCACAGTACATCTTAGAGTTTTACAGCAATTGTACATAAAGTTTGGTTGTTATCCAATCATATTCTAAAATATCGAAAATTTTCTCTAAATAGCATTATAATATACAAGATATAAATGTTTGCCATGCAATTACGAACATGCCAAGGTTTTCAACCTGTATTTTAACAGTTTTGCATCAATTACACATATTACCCATGTCTATCTACACAGAAGATATTTATCTTAAAGATTATGTGCGTGACAGTGATAAAATTATGCCGGCCAAGGGGTTTGGTCCTGGCAATAGGGGATAAAAATTAATCAATCGATCCAAAAACACACATCGCGCTGAGATAGAATAGCGGCGTTTTGATTGCAAGCATTTGTACAATTTATAGCTTGTTTATTGTGAAATTTCAATGTTTTACGTAAGTTTTATTTACTGTGCCAACATACCGGTATTTGAAAATCATATCGCGATATCGTATCTTCGTAAAATATACCGCAATAACCGTTATATCGCCCATCCCTAATGATGGCCCTGTATCACTCACTGGAGTACCATTGCACTTACCTAAGGAAGTCACTTGTTGCTACAGCGAGTTACTAAGGAAGTCACTGCTTGGGGAAGTCACTGGTTGCTCGGGCACCGATTCGAAACCAAAATATTGCCAAACTGGCAACTAAAACATTTGTAACGCATTTTTCAATTCATCATGAGTGGGCAGACAAACTTGCCAAACTATATTTAAATCATGCGCTGCCATTGGTTAATCAATATTTTTAAGCGAATGAAAATCTCTAGCTCTTCAAAGCGGTTACTTCCCTTTACATTGAATACCAACAGTAAATACTGTGCCGTACCGTACCGAACTGAATTTGGTAATGGCGAGCCTTGAATCGCAAAAATTAAAGAAACCGCAGTGCACCGTGTACCGCGATAATTCATTACACCTCTACCTCCTTCCTCCCCCCACCCCTGACCCTGGCAGGGTCAATTTTAATCTGAGGTTCAATGATTTGAACAATCTTGGTAGAGGTCAACTAGGCAATACTACATGCCAAATATCTCAGCTTTAGGCTCTGTGGTTTAAGAGAAGATTTTGGAAGATTTTCCAATATAGGCCTATGTAAATTCAAGTGACACCCAAGGGGGGTCAATTTTGACCCAGCGGTCATAATTTGAACAATATTGATGGAGGTCCACTAGGCAATGCTACATGCTAAATATATATGCGATAGGCCTCATGGTTTCAGAGAAGAAGAATGGAATTCTTTGAAAATTTTTGGTAAAACTTCATGCAAGGAACATCCCTGCCAAGTTTCATGAACATTGGTCCGCCGTTTCAGAGGAGAGTTGTTTGAAGCAAAATGTTGACAGAACGATGGATAATCATCAATCCTAAAAAGCTCACCCGGGCACTTTCTGCCATGGTAGCTAAAAATGATATAGTCTTCAAAATTTTATCCAAACTTTACTAGTAATGTAGTTCTGATTTGCACTTTTCTCCTTTGTTACTCATTTTTTTTGGAACCACTAACACCACAACAAAGCATTGCTTTTTCAAGATCAGTGTTTTTACAAAAGACATTTACCAATGCAAAATTTGCGCCTGCGACATATTTGTTGAATTCTGCAATTTTCTTTTTCATTTCCTCTCGGTTTAGCGTTGCATCACTTGGTTTAGGAGGTAACTTATCATCCGGTATTGTACCAGACCGGTATCCCGAATCTGTCTCATCTTTTTCCTGAAAAATTTAAACAGTAAAATTCTTGTGAACGTTATTTTTTTGTGCAGGTGTGCACCTGAGAGTTACCATTGTGTTCATGTACAAGCTAAAAGACTAATATTTTAAACATTTTTTGCCTATTTCTCAGAATTATAACTCCAACAGAAGTAGCCTTCTTTCTAATTGTTAATAGCCCTAACAAGCTTAAACTGATAAGCCATCCTTTTATACTGCTGTGGTTTATGCTTGTAAATGACATGTTAATTGATTCCTATTGTTTATTTGAAGGTTAATTAGATCAGCAGAGAAAATCATATTATATGTAGAGATAACACAGATGGGGGCTTGTTGATCTGCCAGCACTACTGATATGAGAAGTGTCAATGTATGAATGAAGTATAGGTTTCTTAATTATTTTGTTATTATGCATGTATGTGATTGTGTGAATGTGATACGTCATTTGCCTTTTTATAGATTTGTTTATAGAAGGCCGCATTGTAAATATGATGTTGTTATAGATTTCTGTAAAATATCATAATGTGTTATCTTCTGAAAATAAAGATATTATTATTTTAATTACTATTAGAGTTCTTTTTGGCCTAGTATATACTAGGTGTGGCAACAAATATTCAGATACAGTGAAACTTGTGCTAACGGTCACCTGAAATAAAGTTTGTCATGTATAAAAAAATTCTTTTTTTTTCTTTTTTGTCCCCTCCTCCGTACCGAGCTTTTTAATTTCAAACTTTGAGTAACAAGAAATAAAAAAATTCTGGCCTTATAGCCAGTTTATCCGACAAGTGATGATGAAACTTGATAAGCAATGTTTAGTATGATGAAACTATATCAACTTCCCACCTGTGAACAACAGCCATTTTCATGGTTTCCCTTTACCAGCTGTTGTTCACAAGTTTGACTGTATACTCTACATATACTTACTGAAGCAGGTTCTGAGAAGATTTCTGTTGACTGTGTGGATATATTTACATCACTGAGATCTGTTAATGGTGCCTCGCCTAAAAGAAGCGAGCCCTCGTCTTCCTGGTCATGTGACATATGCTTGCATTCTAACTGGATGAGAGGCAAGCATTTGTGATGACATGTGTATTGGCAATCTGAAACAACAAGGGAAAAATCTTTGAATTCAAATCTTAAGTTATCAAGTTGTTTTACTCAGCTAAGCCATAACACCCATGCTACCACTTGCACTTTCAGCACAGCATATGGTAGTGACACTTTGGGTACCCCTTACATAGAGATTCTGAGAAGCAAAGCAAGAAAAAAATATTAACGGAAAAACAGTACTTTTCCATGATTACAACATCACATTGTATAATGTATACATACAACAGTTGTTCAAATTTCAAGTACCTACACTTTCTGTAATTTACAGACTTCCATTTAAACAGTTTATCAAGTTTGTTAACCAAAATGATCTGGTCTGTGAAACTGAGATAGATATCTATCACCTGGTTTTCAAGTCAGTATGTTCTACTGATAAGCAAATGATTAATAACCAGAATACCATAAATCATTTCCTGGTTAACTTTCCTAGTTGTAAATATAAATACAAATATCTCGTATTCTTTGGAATACAGCTCATAAACTATGCATGCATGCTAAAAACAGCCACATTATATTACTCAATTAATACTGAAATCAGAAATGTTAGAGAGGAAAAGTTAAATGAGAATTGCACTTATTACTGTTTGTAATAGGTTATAGAAGCAGACAAATGACACAATAATTAAGGAGGTGGTGGTTTACCACAAGCCATGTACTTTTTCTAACCTTAATAAAGCATACAGATAGCTAGGGAAGTAACCAGTACTGTACTGTTTTGAATCAACAACACAAACACATTTAGAAGAGGCATATTTCACCCTCTGAAACCAGGCCAGTAGCTACACTGAGGCACAGGGAGGCCGGTGCCTCCCTGTTTTTCTACCAAGATTATGAAAACAAGAGCTGTTTGTAAAACACATATGCCCCCCTTGATACAAAAGTCGTACTATGAAAGGAACAGTTTTTAAAGTAGAAGAATAAAAAAAAATTAACTAGACATTCACTAAATGTGATTAATACCCCCGAAAGACTGCTTTATAAACTGAGGAAGTTCATAGTAACAGAATACCTACGAATACCTTGCAAAAAAAAACTAAAATAAAGATATTGATCTTGGCAATAACTCTGTAATTAGTCAAGATAGAGTTATGGTTCTTGTACACTGCACCTAAAAGGTACCTCAATCTTCTCATATTTTGAAAACATCCCGCTTAAATCACCTCTCTATTGTGTTACTATTTATAATCTAAGCTGTCAGCAGTAAAGGTTCACTGAATATCGATATTGCAGACGATGTGAAATAAACTATGTCAGATATATAATTCTTTGAAAAAAAATGTGTAAAAGTAAGTATATTCAAGAAATACAATTTAAACAAAAAAAGACCGTGTAATGGATGAGGCGTAATATAAAATCGATATGAGATTAGTAGTTTTAAATACAGTGAGAGAAAGCAGCTATCAGAATTGGTCGAGTGGTTACGATCATAGTTTGTCACCCACGCGGACAGGGTTCAAGGCTCACACGACGCTTAAATTATTTTTTTGGCTTCCCTTTTTTCTTTTTTTAAGGATCAGCATGAGCAAGAAAAATCATTACTGTTCATATTCCATCCTTGTGAACATGAACACTATAAATGTAAATAATGCAAGTTAAATGATGTGTATCTTGAATGGAATATACTTATATATTTTTTTTTTTTCGTACATGTATTTAAAATAGTAAAACAAGTACTAAACATCTTTGTTGGGAATAGTGCTTTGCACAAAGTTGAGTGCCTGATAATTGGTTGCCCGATGTGGCTTTAAAGAGAGAAATTGTACCCCTTTTCTGGCCTCATTTATAAACAAGAGGGCCATGATGGCCCTGTATCACTCACCTGTCTACCATTGGCAAAAATAAAAGGTTATTAATAGCAGAAAGGATCAATTTTTACCTTTGGCTCATGATATGAGTCAATTATTTCCACATGCTGAATATCTAAGCTCTAGGCCTCATTATTTTGCTGTCTGATCATGATCTGCACTGTTGGCTATTCATTTTTTTGCTGTCTGATCATGATCTGCACTGTAAGCTATTCATTGTATGTTGGCTGGTCATGATCTGCACTGTCAGCTTTTTATTTTTTGCTGTCTGATCATGATCTGCACTGTTTGCTATGCATTATTTAGCTGTCTGATCATGATCTGCACTTTCATTATTTAGCTGTCTGATCATGATCTGCACTTTCATTATTTTGATGTCTGATCATGATCTGCATTGTAAGCTATTTATTATTTTGCTGTCTGATCATGATCTGCACTGTAAGCTATTAATTATTTTTCTGTCTGATCATGATCTGCACTGTAAGCTATTCATTATTTTGCTGTCTGATCATGATCTGCACTGCGAGCTATTCAATTTTTTAACAATTTATGGTACTTTCCAAAGTGATAGAAGGACAAGAGCTTATTCTTTTATGAAAGAAAAACATGCATAGGCATATTTGTCATTGATAAATCTGATATCTTCTTATATGTTTTGTATATATCAAATATTGATTTAATTTTAATTATGAACTTTCTTATGATGTGAATGTAAAAATTACTACCAAAATCTTTAACATGGAAGTTCAACTAGGGGTCAGGAACATGTATTGCATCATCGCTATTTAAAACTTTATATAAGTGCCAATTTTAGGCCAGAGTTTTTATATTGCTTGGTTTATGGGAAGTTTTCTTAAATATTGAGTATGAAGGACTTTTCCTAATGTATTGAACAGTGCACATATTGAACATCAGCCTACTGCACCTGTCAATAATCCTCATTTTCGAACAAAATAAACACTTCAAAATAATTACTTTCAATTATATATCCCTACTGTTCTGACACTTCATTAACTAGTCTGTGTCGTCGGAACAGCGGAAATAATGAAAATAAAATGTCAGTTCATAATGTCATTTCAAAAAATAGGACAGGCAGTCGCATAAACCAAGAGATATAAAAACTCTGGCCTTACCATAGAGAGATCCAAGATGTGTACTGATTACAAGACAAATGTCATTTATCAATCTTTTGGTGTTAAAATACTGCAATAAAATTAGCAAATGAGGTGTTCAATAAACAACACATTATTAAAACTAGAAATTTCTGACAAATTTCAAACATTTAGAGTGTTAACAATGTTTTTCCATATTTGGGCTCTGTGACCTAGTTTTTGACCCCAGATGACCCATATTCGAACTTGAGCTAGAAATCATCTTAACAACCTTTCTGACAAATTTCCAGGATATTTGGACTGAAAATGTTACCTCTATCTATTTAACAAGGTTTTTCCATATTTGGGCTGTGTGACCTAGTTTTTGATCCCAGGTGACCCATATTAAAACTTAAGCTAGAAATCAACCAAACAACCTTTCTGACAAATTGCCAGGATATTTGGACTGAAACAGTAGCCTCTAGAGCCTTAACAAGATTTTTCTATTTTTGGGGTCATGTGACCTAGTTTTTCATCCGAGATGACCCATATTCGAACTCGTCCGAGTAATTACTGGGACAAACATCCTGACCAAGTTTCGTGACAATTGAGGAAACAAGAGCTGTCCGTAAGACAGCACGCTCGGCTATTGTGGGTGTTTGCTAATAATACAAAACTTTTATCAGTGTAATAGCAAAACAAAATTCTGCTAACTATTAAGTATAAACTAGGAAAGTTGAATCGTAAAAAAAGTCAAAATCTATAACTATAGATTTAATTTTTGGTAAATTAATTGTTTGATACAAAATTTACCCTGAACACTATTGCAAGGTTTGATATAACTACCATAAGTGGTTACTGTGATATGTGCATGATAGTACCTTGCATGCAAATCTTTACCAAATTTTCAAAGTCAAACAAGGGCCATAATTTGCACTAAATTTAAACAAGAGTTATCTGTCTTGACTGTGTGACACCTCTTAAGACATTAAAAAAGTTTCAAGTCAATATCATAAGTGGTTACTGAGATATGTGCATGATAGTACCTAGCAGGCAAAACTTTAACCAAATTTTCAAAGTCAAACAAGGGCCATAATTAGTACTAAATTTATACAAGAGTTATCTGACTTGACTGTGTGACACCCCTAGAGACATTAACGAGTTTCAAGTCAATATCATAAGTGGTTACTGAGATATGTGCATGATAGTACCTAGCAGGCAAAACTTTAACCAAATTTTCAAAGTCAAACAAGGGCCATAATTTGTACTAAATTTTTTCAAGAGTTATCTGCCTTGATTGTATGACACCCCTAAAGACATGAACAAAGTTTCAAGTCAATATCATAAGTGGTTACTGAGATATGTGCATGATAGTACCTAGCAGGCAAAACTTTAACCAAATTTTCAAAGTCAAACAAGGGCCATAATTTGTACTAAATTTTTCAAGAGTTATATGCCTTGATTGTATGACACCCCTAAAGACATGAACAAAGTTTCAAGTCAATATCATAAGTGGTTACTGAGATATGTGCATGATAGTACCAAGCAGGCAAAACTTTAACCAAATTTTCAAAGTCAAACAAGGGCCATAATTTGTACTAAATTTATACAAGAGTTATCTGCCTTGATTGTGTGACACCCCTAAAGACATGAACAAAGTTTCAAGTCAATATCATAAGTGGTTACTGAGATATGTGCATGATAGTACCTAGCAGGCAAAACTTTAACCAAATTTTCAAAGTCAAACAAGGGCCATAATTTGTACTAAATTTTTTCAAGAGTTATCTGCCTTGATTGTATGACCCCCCTAAAGACATGAACAAAGTTTCAAGTCAATATCATAAGTGGTTACTGAGATATGTGCATGATAGTACTTAGCAGGCAAAACTTTAACCAAAGACGCAACGCCACGGCCTGGCAATCGACACACAAGTGACTGTAATAGCAGTCCATATTCTCCGAATAGTCGAGCTAAAAATGTGACCACTAGAGTGTTAACGAACTAAATGTGGACAGACGACGGACGACAGACGACGGACATTCATCGATCCTAATAGCTCACCCTGAGCCAGCTCAGGTGAGCTAAAAAGCTGTGGACACAGTCGATAAACTAACAAGTTTATAATGTCATCAGAATACCTAAGTTTATCCTGGGAAAATTTTATGGGTTTACTAGTATTTGTTGCTACAATAAATACAAAAATGTTCATTTTCCCCCCGAGAACTGGTAGGAATCCAGTATCTATTTTAAAGTTATATTACCCTTCAAAATGGTCACAATGGTTTATATTTAAGAATGATGCTCAAAACACAGTGGATGCTTAAAAACATGTAAAAACTAGAGCTATCACTAAATGGGATTAATACCCCTGAAAGACTGCTTTATAAACTGAGGAAGTTCGTAGTAACAGAATACCTTGCAAAAAAAAAACTAAAATAGTGATATTGTTCTTGGTAATAACTCTGTAATAAGTCAAGACAAAGTTATGGTTCTTGTAAACTGCACTTCCTCTCATTGTGCTGGACCATTGTATGAAGTTGTATTGCATTCAAACTAGTAGTTTTCAAGTAATGCTCTGCGACAAGGAAAAGTAACAAAGGGCAATAACTCTGTAATGAGTCAAGAAAGAGTTATGGTTCCTGTGCACTGCACTTCCTCTCAATGTACTTGACCACTGTATGAAGTTGTATTGAATTCCAACTAGTGGTTTTCAAGTTACCTTCCGGACAAGGAAAATGCAACGGACCGCCTGACCAACCGCCCGACCGACCAACCACCGGGTGACTCCTATATACCCCCCTAAACTTCGTTTCGAGGGTATAAATAAGCTTTGCCAAGTTATTTCTGTAACTGACAATCACACATTAAGAAACACATAACTGAAAGGGTCGATTTTTTATTTTTGACTAAGATAGTCAAAAAAGATTTTAACAGATTTCCTCTATATTCAATGTGAATGAAACTTTTATACAGATCGTTATTTTGGGGTTATAACTATGGCAATGTTTATTATTATACGGGTATAAATCACTGAATGTTTTATTTAAAATTTTGATGGCCACTTTGAACGGTAATATCACTTTAAGCGAAAACCATTTTTCTATTTTTAGTAACAGTGACCTTGACCTTGATCCTTGTGACCCCAAACTCTCCTCGCAAACTACCTACAAACCAAATTTCATTGCAATTGGTCAGTCCAACTTAAGTTATTGAGCGGAAACCATTCTACAATTCCGGGTCACTGTGAACTTGACCTTTGACATTCTAATCTCAAAACCGTTAGGAATCCTCTACCAGTTATGACCATCCTCAACATCAAGTTTCAAGTTGTTAGGCCCAAACGTTCTTGAGTTATCGTTGGAAACTGTTTTACAGTTACGGGTCACCGTGACCTTGAAAGTTGACCTACTGACCTCAAAATCAATAGGGGTCATCTGCTGGTCATGACAAACCTCCAAAACAAGTTTGAAGATGCTAAGTCTAAAAATTTTCAAGTTATCATCCGGAAACTGTTTTACTATTCGAGGTCACTGTGACCTTGACTTTTGACATACTGACCTAAAATACAATAGGGGTCCTCTGCTGGTCATGACCAACCTCGACATCAAGTTTCAGGAACTTAGGCCCAAGCGTTTTTGAGTTATCATCCGAAAACCAGTTGGTAGTCAGACGGACGGACAGACATACCAACCGACATCTGCAAATCGATATATCCCTCTTCTTCGAAGGGGGCATAAAAAGGATATATTTTGAGGCACCATCTTTTCAGCATAGCCGAGCTGAGGCACTATTATTTAATTTAATTAATTTTAACTACATTGTATCTTCTTCATTTTTAATATCATGAAAAATTGCCATTGAAATATTGAACACTAATCATTTGTTCCCCCTTCTTTTTGACCCATTATTTCAATCTGTCCCATTACTACAAACTGTTACAAGCTTAAGTTAAGCCAGCTGCCAAAAAAATTGAAATGTATAGTAATACCAGTAGTGGTACTGTGGTGTACAGCTACAATCTGTGTCCAAAAACATGATATTTCATATAAGACTTTTCCTTCCAACTGTCAGGACAATGTCATGTTAGACTTTCATTGTACTACAATGTAGTAATAATTTTACAGTTAACATGTCTCTATAATCTTGCATGTCTGTTTCAATTGCCAACTAAAATTCAGGCTACAAAGTCTTCTATATTTTCAAATCAAGAGTTCCTCTCTGAATGAATTCTGACAAGAATCTAATAAAACTTCACAGAAAACTCTGTTTTTGCATCATTAAAGCCAGGAACATTGTGAAAGTACAGAATGTCCCCAACAGACAAGGCCAAAAGTTCAGGCTGACCATCTGACTAATTAGTAGAAGACAGATGATAAATTTGATTAACCTATTGTGATCCCATTTTCTTTGACATTTTGATTTATTCAATTAACATGAAAATACCCTCAACCTGATTAGTGGTTTAAGTCACCACTTTCATAGGGCTTTTATCATAGGTGTTGGGATCTCAGCAGGCCACACCCATTCAGTCACCTTTTACCTATATTTACAAGCTGCTTTTATGCAAATATAGCTGTTTTGATTCATACCAAAAACCTACATTGTCCGAGATATTTATTTCAATGCATTAATCAATGTTTGATCGACGGAAGATTTGGACTTTTAAAGAAGTTGTATTGCAGATCCGACTGTGAGACCATTGGGAAATGGAAGTTTGTAAACCGCTCATCAACAACAAATGTGGCAGTTGGATATCTGCAATGGCAATGGGGAAACTGGAAAGCTTTTCAAAGGGTTAAGTCAATAAGTGGATTTTACCTATATTCTATGTATTTTCTAAGTCAAAAAGGGAAATAATTCTGTCAAAAACCTTGACAGAGTTATGTTCTCTTGTCTATTGATGGAGGTAATGATGATAAATAAGTATGGTAAGTATCAAAGCAATATCTGTAATGGTTTTGAAATAAAGTAGGGTGGTACGAAAAACTCAACCAAGCTCAATACACTTTTTAAGTCAAAAAAGGGCCATAATTCTGACAAAAACCTTGAGAGTTATGTACTCTTGTCTGTAGATGGCGGTTATGATAGGAAGCAAGTATGGTAAGTTTCAAAGCCATACCTCTAATGGTTTTGAAATAAAGTGGGGTGGTACGAAAAACTTAACCAAGGTGAGACACCAATGCCGACCCCAACGCAAACGCTTAGGCGAGTAGAATAGCTCCCCTTTTTCCGAAAAGTCGAGCTAAAAATGCAGCCCCTATTGCATACACAAGATTAAGTGTGGACGGACAAGATTAAGTGTGGATGGACAGACGACAGACAGACAGACGACAGACACATGACGGACACCAGGCGATCACAATAGCTCACCTTTGAGCACTTCGTGCTCAGGTGAGCCAAAACAACAAAATCGAAAATTTTGTCATTAAGACAGGTTTTTCCATGACTGTGCCAATATATATTATATGTATCATATATCATAAGTATTCTATATTTTGAAGCATATCTGTTATAAAGTATTCTTTATTTCAAGCATACATGTATCTGTCATTAAGTATTCTATATTTAACAGCATATTATGTCATTGAGTATCCTGTATTTAAATGCATAACAGCCAGTAAATATTTGACATTTAGAAGCATTTCCACGCCTCAAAAAATTCCATTTGCTAGCACTCGTCTGCCTGGGCAAGTGATTTTTCTGAACCATAAATGTGAATTCATAATTGGATGTGAAAAAACTACAAAAAAGAAGCAATAATCAGCCGAGTGATAAAGTCACAAAAATGACAAAAGAAATATAGCGGAAGCGGTCAAAATCAAAACCACAAGCCATTAGGCTGCACTTGATTCACATAACTTATAGTTAGTGGGTTTTGTTGCAGGACGAGTAGGTTTTAAGAGCCATTCGTCCTGCAAGGCCTGATTTCTGACTTTTATTGCAAACTATTAGAAAAGTACTTGCCCTGGTTTAGTTTACCCAACAGCTGAAAAACTGAGTATCAATGACACTGGTGTGTTTCTCTACTAATGAATGAAACAGCATGAACCCTATCAAATGACTGTTAATCCCCTGTGTGGAGGTGTCAGTTTACAAATTCAATATATCTACCCTTACAAAATCATCATCCCTTATCAACAAGATTATATCCCATGTGATATTTGATCTCACACTTTATAAGAAGTATCTATTAAAAACATTGCATCTTGAGAGTGACCAAGGTGTAAATCAATTACTGTGTATATATATATAGGCCCTTAAGCCATGTATGTCAATTTTTGGATTGATTGATTTTTCAATCGGGCCAATGTTAACAGAGTACAGCCGCTTCCTTACGGCCGAACGCTTTACATACAAACAAGTAGTTCCATATATTCAGTTGTTACGAATTATACTGTCTTCTGTTTTAAAACTTATATAGTTACAGATCGAAATAATATCAAAACATTTCAGAATAGCATAATATTATATTGTTGTTTTTCTTATAATTTGTAACTAAAAATCAACGAGGTATCTGTTCTGTATAGAACTATTTTCCTACGCCGTTTTGATCACAACAGTTTTCTAGTCTGACCGGAGATACTTATATAGTGTTACCGTGAGAGCGCATTTTCTGCGTTTTTGACACACTCATTTTGTCAATGACGCAACAGAAATAGCAAAGAGTGTCTCCTATGAGGCAATTAAAATGTGTATGATCAAATTACTACAAAAACAACATTTCAAAACCTCTCAAAACGCTTCGAAATGCAAGGTAAGTTGTTTACAAAATACGCTTCCGGTATGGGATATGTCTAATTTTGACCCTATTCCGTCGTCGTTGTTGTCTGATTTTGGATCCATCTGCATATTGTACCATTGCGTTTTTGTGTGTATTGGTTCGTATGATACCGTCATCATGGTATTGTAGACGCATAACAAGAGATGGTCGACGAACCTTAACAGAAGAAACAAAAATGTCTTTCTGAGTGATTTTAATGATCATTTTGTAGTAATTTCGATCATACTGTCACTGTTGAAAGGGGTTTCAGTGTGCCAAATAATAAGTTTAATGTCTATGGTTGAATGCACTTATGAAAAATTTGTTTTGTGGACATAGTTGACTTTTGAGATGCAGTGACAAAATTAAAAGAATTGAAATAGAAACGCCTGTTGTCTTGCCAACCCTTTGATTACCCACCATTTTGTGATGTATCACATGCAGTTTTACAGAAGTAAACTGAATAAAACTTCTTTAACATATAGTCATGCCTTTTATTTTTTTACCATAAAGAGTATGACCCTCGGAATTTCTAAATGACCCCCAAATTCTGATACAGGGGGTCACAAATGACCCCTTAAAATTCTGATATTCACACATGTATGTGTACAGTCTGTGTTGTCCTGGTATTTACACATGTATGTGTGCAGACTGTGTTGTTCAGAGACAATCGATCCTCCAGCACTTTCAGTCCTTTGACAATGCTACCACCTACTTGCAAGAAGCATTTACACATGTCCACGGAAACTTTATCACCATTGATAAATGGTGGTACAACAGGTCTTGGCAAAGTTTCAACAACAATCTGTATGCTATGAGCAGATGTTATTGTAAATAGCAACATCTAACCTTGAGGCAACAAGAAGTTGCTGTCAGTTCTTATTATTGTAATATTCACATTAATACAACAGAGAGAAAAGCTGTCTGGAACTTTCACAAATTTCCTGTGAATTAATTATTGTTTCTAACAAGATGACAAGAGCACTATGCCAGCGACCTCAGCAGGAATTTAACAAACATTATAAAACAAAACATCATACAGGAATCTTTGACAACAGCAATTACACCAAAACATGTCTACCATCACTGGACAGTAGCTTTGCAAGCTAACAATGAACTTTTGTACAGAAAGTGATCTTTATCTATTGGTCAAAGTGATCTATCAAAGTGAATTGTATCATGGAAGCCTTTAACTTGTTATACACCTGGAACCTAAATAATGCAGAAGACAGTCCCCAGACAAGCCAAACAAAACAACACAACTGTCAAAACATTAACACCTACAGGGAAAAGCAACATGTGGAAGCAATCATCTGACCGCTTTCTGTGTGTACATAATTTTTTTTATACTACATGACAAGTTATAAGTGCATCTCCTGTCAGGATCAACACTGCAAAATTAATGCCATTGTAATATCCCAAAGACAGAAGAAAGAATGGTCTTTAAGAGTGCATCTTTCACTTTAACTGTATCATTTTCTGAAAATGGATGAACTTTTGTTTTCAATAGCAAATATTTATGTAATATTTCCTCTTTTATATATCTAATTTCGTGATTAATTACCCAATTCATTTCCATAACATCATTATTTACAACAATTTAACCACTCGATTACATAAAAACTTTATGCGTGCCAAACATCAATATGCTTTCATTTAGTTGGGTGGGTGGGGTATACGCATTACATCTTTATGCAAGAAAAAAATGGCCGATGATCAGACCGCGTTATAAAAAACAGTCTTATAAACACTTATAATGCGGGTCTGACCCTTTGGACCCCGACTACCCCTTTATAACGAGGTTGCAGTGTATGTGCATGACAGGACCTGGTGCCAGTTGCACACAAGACTTTAACTAGGAATTTCTAAGTACAACTCAAGAAACACTTTAACAGAGTTATCTTCTCTTGCTAACAGATAGGTGTCATGTTGGTACATAAGTATTCCAACTTTCAAATTAATATCTCAAATGGTTAAACAAACAAGTGGACAAGAATGAAAATTTTAACTGTGTTCCTAAGTCGAAAAGGGCCATAATTCAAATAAAATCCTTGACAGAGTTACCTTCTCCTGCCTAGAGATGGGGGTAATGATGCAAACAAGTATTCCAACTTTCAAAGCAATATCTCTCCTTAAGTCAATAAGCATGATAAGTGGATTTTACCCTATTCAATGTATTTTCTAAGTCAAAAAGGGGCATAATTCTGACAAAAACCTTTGCAGAGTTATGTACTCTTGTCTGTAGATGAGAGTAATGACAGTAAAATAAGTATGGTAAGTTTCAATGCAATATCTGTAATGGTTTTGAAATAAAGTGGGGTGTTACGAAAAATTTAACCAAGCTCAATGCACTTTCTAAGTTGAAAAAGGGCCATAATTCTGACAAAAACCTTGACAGAGTTATGTTCTCTGGTCTGTTGATGGCGGTTATGATGGTAAACAAGAATGATAAGTTTCAAAGCAATACCTCTAAAAGTTTTGAAATAAAGTGGGGTGGACGCCGAGGCGAGTAGAATAGGTCCTCTTTTCTTCGAAAATTCGAGCTAAAAATGACATCATTTTTAAGTTTACAGCAAGGGATCAAAAGGTAATACTTAGTGTAAACTTAAACTCACCATGACTTTCTGCACAGTTACAGGGGCACAAATCCTCATTCCCGTTATATAACTCTGTATAATATCCAGTTTCCCCATTACAAGAGTCACTTAAATCATCTAATAAATTATTACCACTTTCACTGTCACACGTCACAGTAAGATCCGACTTTCCTGTGTCTGAAGTTACGGATGACACAATTCCTGGGTGACATCGGATTTTACTAAATATATAATCCCACTCACCCCCTTGGTTCCATAGTTGAGGAAGACTTAGTTTACTTTCACAAGGTAGATTTGTTTTATTTGTTGAGCTTTTTGTTTCTTCACTATCACAGAAAGCTTTTAAATCCTCTATTAAATCACAGACTGAGTTACGGTGCCACTTTTCTAACGTTCGTGACCGTCGTTTGAGCTGAAAGTTGTCAAATTCTTCTTCGAACCTTTTAAAGTCATCATCATTATCAAAGAAATCTGCAAAAATATCATCAACTTTTAATCCATCAAAAACTTCATTTTCGCTATCGCTTGAATCTGATTTATTATCGTCTGACTGATGCGGTGACCATCTATACTTGTCAAGACTTGAGTTACTAGCATAGCGTCTCTTATTTTTCACTGTTTCAAAGACTCTGTCGAATTCCTGAAAGTGCTCATCATTCTGAAAAAACTCCATCATTGGAAGTGTATCTAACTCGAGCCCTAAAATATTCCCAATTTCCTTAAAGCGTGAATGACCTCTGACACCTCCTTCACAGTCAGAATCAGAATCTGAATCAGGCTTTTTATAGATTGTTTGCTCTTCTAATATTTGATTTTCACAAAATGTAAGACATTCCTCAGCATCACATTTTTTTGTTTCTGTTAAATCCAAGAGAGATTGCAATCTTGGTCTTACTTTAGAAACTTTTTTTCGATCTACTTTCCACCTACTGCGCAACTGGTGAAAACTTATTAAATCTTGCTTAAAGTCTTCATAATCATCTTCATCAACAAAAACATGTTTAAAATGTTTGTAGCTCGCTGAATCAGACAGTGCATTAAATGGAACGTTAAAGATATCTTCCTTGAAGAATTTCAAATTTCTTGAATCTAGATCAAATTTCTGATTTTCAGATTTTTCTCCACTGATATATTTCTTGAATTCAGAAGATCTTTGTTCCATTTCCAACACATCTGCATAAATGCAGGCATTATTCAAAATGTTTTTTCAAACCACACTCGTCTACTTCTCAGGTAGAAACTAAAATTCATAGCACCAGACTGCTATAATGATAAGACACAGTCTACAGTAATCAAACAGTCCACATCATCCAGAAGCTTGTAATTATGTTACTATAAATAGCAACATATGTTTGGAACTGAATAAAGAAGATAGAACCTGTTTGCCTTAGCTGATAAGCCTCATCCTGCTGATTTTAGATCCTAATCAAGGAAAAATTACCTATGTCTGCTACAAGATGAAAAATACCTCTATACCCTCATAGAAAGATCAAACTGAACCCTTTACTTTACAACACCTGTTTTTAATACACTCATCTTACGCAGTATTTCATCCTTTATCTAAATTGATTTCAAGAAGCTGTAAAATATCATAATCATCATTTTAATCTTCCTAAATATGCAAAGCTAATTTAAATCTAGATTTCTATACGTAAATAAACTGCCACTAATCAACGACTGCTTCATAAACCCTTGTCTTATGCTGAATTAAACCTAATATAAATCAGTTTTGAGGTTTTAGTCCAAGGTCTTTGTGAACACAGACAAAAACATTTGAATATTTGTGAGTATTGAGCAAATGTCAGGTATTGCTGCTTGTGTTCAACTTTCAATTGAGGATTCTTCTGTCTTCCATATTGTATTGATTGACAATAAGACCCCAGCTGGTAAACAGGCAGACAAAACCCTTTGTTGACAAAACACGACCATGTTTATTACAGAAATGGTGTATTTGGCACCTGATTGTGTAACTATTGTTAATAGAATTTTAATCATAGTTTTCCATAGACTATTGGGTACACATGAAGAAAACAAATATATCACGGTAGGGAATCACCTGATCGAAATAATCTCTAAACAAAAGTTACTAGACTTATCACTAAATGTGATTAATATCATTTCTGTTAAGGGGGAATTCTTTGAGGAGTTGGAATACTTTCAGCTGAGGTACTATTCACCGTCTTAAATTTATCAATCTAGTAACATTACTTTTTGAAGCACTGTCGTATGTTAAAGAAGTTTTATTCAGTTTACTTCTGTAAAACTGCATGTAAAAAATCACAAAATGGTGGGAAATCAAAGGGTTGGCAAGACAACAGGCGTTTCTCTATGGATGCTTTCCATTTTGTCACTGCATCTCAAAAGTCAAATTTGTCCACAAAGCGAATTTTTCATAAGTGCATTCAACCATAGACATTAAACTTATTATTTGGCACACTGAAACCCCTTTCAATAGTGACAGTCTGATCGAAATTACTACAAAATGATCATTAAAATCACTCAGAAAGACATTTTTGCTTCCCCTTTTAAGGTACGTCGACCATCTTTTGTTGTGCGTCTACAATACCATGATGACGGTATCATAAGAATCAACACACACAAAAACGCAATGGTACAAAATGCGGGTCGATCCGAAATCAGAAGACAACGACAGAATAGGGTCAAAATTAGACATATCCCATACCGGAAGCGTATTTTATAAACAATTTATTCTGGCATTTTTTTGAAATGTTGTTTTTGTAGAAATTTGATCATATACATTTTAATTGCATCATAGAAGACGCTCTTTGTTTTTCTGTTGCGTCATTGACAAAATGAGTGCACCACAGAAAACGCGCTCTCGCGGAAACACTGAATTTAAGTGCTTTCGGTGTAGCGATGCATATTTCATGGGTCTTACATTTCTCTTGTTACACCGGTCTGACTAAAAAACTGTTGGGATAAAAACCGCGTAGGAAAATAGTTCTATACTGAACAGATACCTCATTGATTTAAAGGTCCAATACTAACGAAAGCGAAAATTCAAATATACTTTAAAAAACACAGAAATAAGTTATTTTTAATAAAAAATGAAAGTTGGTATGTAGAAATTCTAAATAAACCACAGTACATAAAAAATTATACAATTATTTTTCTATGCATTATGAACAAAGTTAAAAAGACCTGGGTGGTCATTTTGTCAAATCACTGAGATTTCAACATAATACACATACTTTTCTTCGTGTTCCAAACACTTTCTGTAAATTTTAACCTGCAAATCTTCATTATTTAGTGTCTTGCATAAGGATATGTACTTGCCATTGAAATAACTGTCACTTAATTTTCGCTTAGTAGTGGACCTATTAGTTACAAATTATAAGAAAAACAACAATATAATATGTGACGTGGACTGAGAAAATGGGTCCAGATGAGCATTAATTATTACTTCGCAAATGTAAAATGACAAATAACTAATTTTCACTAAATTTCGACTAGGCGTAACCATTTAAAAAATGATGTTAATTGGAAATGGCAATAACAAATATGCATGAAAATGATTATATCATGTCTTTATCGTAAAGCATATTACCATAGCAACCACTAATTCTGTCACATTCGAAAAAGTTAAAATGAGGGCACGGTCAACAAACCGACAGGCTCGACTTTTTAGCTGCCAATAAAACAAAACTTTGACAGTTATAGCACACAAGACTTCAACTAGAATTTATAAGTACAAATCAAGAAGAGTTATCTTCTTTTGCTTACAGATAGGTCTTACGATGGTACATAAGTACTCCAACTTTCAAAGTAATATCTCAAATGGTTAAGTTAACAAGTGGAAATTTTAACTGAGTTTCTAAGTCAAAAAGGGCCATAATTCAAATAAAATCCTTGACAGAATACCTTCTCCTCCCCATGTTTGGGAATCAGATGGTAAACAAGTATTCCAACTTTCAAATAATATCTCAAACAGTTCAGTCAAAAAGTGGACTGGACGAAAAACTTAACCAAGATTCTAAGTTGATAAAAGGCCTTAATTTTTAAAACAAACCCTGACAGAGTTACCTTCTCTTGCGTACAGATGGGGGTAATGATGTGAAATAGCATTAAAAGTTTCAAAGCAATACTCAAAGGGTTAAGGTAATAAGTGGATTTTACCCATATTCAAGTATTTTCTAAGTCAAAAAGGGCATAATTCTGTCAAAAACCTTGACAGAGTTATGTCCTCTTGTCGTTGATGAAGGTCGTGATGGTAAACAAGTACGGTTAGTTTCAAAGCAATACCTCCAGTGGTTTTGAAATAAAGGAGGTGGTACGAAAAACAACCAAGCTCAATACACTTTCTAAGTCAAAAAGGGCCATAATTCTGTCAAAACCTTGACAGAGTTATGTACTCTTGTCTGTAGATGGAGGTTATGATGGTAAACAAGTATGGTAAGTTTCAAAGCCATACCTCTAATACTTTTGAAATAAAGTGGGGTGGTACGAAAAACTTAACCAAGGTGTGACGCCAACGCCGACGCCGGGGCGAGTAGGATAGCTCCCCTTTTCATAGAAAAGTCGAGCTAATAAAAATGAGGATTTATTGAAAAGTTGAAAAATGACAACAAAATTAAAACAAGCGAAATACTAAACAATAAATTATGTGTTATCAGATTAAATTTCATTAAAAAATACCGCCATATGAATGTGTAACAAGGCAATCTACAACGTCAAATATATTGACGTTAAAATTACTGTTTTGACGTCACAAACGTCATGTGAAGAATAACAATGTGTGTTATCTGAAAACAAGCATAACTTTAAAAGTAGTTGGTAGATTTACTTGAAATTTTCAATTCATAGTCAACAGACTTCACACTTTTAGAAAACATGTAAAACAAAATGTGTGATTTTTACTCATCTGGACCCATTTTCACAGTCACAGTCACATATCATGCTATTCTGAAATGTTTTGATATTATTTAAATCTGTTACTATATAATTTTTAAAACAGAGGACAGTATAATTCGTAACAACGGAATATATGGAACTACTTGTTTGATTGTAAAGAGTTCAGCCTTAAGGAAGCTTTACTCTATTAACTTTGGATCCGATTGAATAAATCAATCGACCCAAAAAGGCAATCAAAGATTATTCAGTTGAATGTGCTTCGTTACTTTAATGTCAAAAACTGTATAAGGGGGAAAAGTAATCATTTTACCATTTTTCTCAGCGAAGATGGCGCCTATTTTTTTGTCCAAGTGGTTTGTTTGCGCATTAATAGTGTTTAAGATAAATTACAAAAAAACAACAAAGTAATATTATGCTATTCTGAAATGTTTGGAATTTGTCTATTACTATGTAATTTTGAAAACAGAAGACAGTATAATGCCTAACAATTCTTTATTCACTGAATATATGGAACTACTTGTTTGCCTACGACACTACTTTTGTTCGGTCCGCCGTAAGTAATTTCTACTCTGTTAACATGTGAGACAATCGATCCAAAAAGGTAAAATGTAACATCACCTACATTGATTTTTACCGAAGTGCATTTTGCACTTCATATGCGGGTTCCCCCGGCATGAACATGCACTTGTTTAATGTCAGTACAGACTTTTTTCAAAGAAATCAGAACTCAAGAAAGGTTTCTGCAAGCTTCATTCAGTTCATAGCCTATGATTAAAATAATTATGTCAGTTCAATCAATCTCAAAATGCCAAAAAAAAATTACATTATCATCATAACTGTTTACCCTTCATACAGACTTCCAAAATTACCTCAGTAATACATTAAGATTTGAAAGGATCAAATATGGTTAGTAAACAATATAAACCATTAACTTCCTTTATACCAGGTGATAAGCTTACAGTTGTTAACAACTCAGTAATGCAAATAAACAAGAGGGCCAAGATTGCCCTATATCGAGCACCTGGCCACCACAGGCTATAATTTAGGCCCTGGCTATAATACAAGGTCCACTTCACAATGCTACATTCCAATTATCTAAGCCCTGGGCCTTTAGGTTTGAGAGAAGAAGAGATTTTTCAAGTTTTCCCTACATTATAAATATAAGCCTTTGTGAAATAAAGTGACCCCCCCCCCACTCCTCATCACACACATGTACTTTTTCCTATTTGTTGCCATAGCAACCATAGTTCTGTATGAAATGGAATTATTTAATTATTTTTTAGGATAGTGCAAAGCTAGACATTTTTTAATTATTGTTCATGTGTAACAAATGTTAGTACAGAAAATTTTACTATTAAATACCATGTTACTTTGTTCTTTATATAATTATATGAAACTTTAAAATGACTCGTAATTATTATGATCTAAGAAATGAAAAAAGTTGTAAGCAGAATACTTGAGATTATTTTTTACTTGAAACAATGTTTGGAGCATGATCCTACAAGGCCAGCTAACTTGTGTCTGCAGGCTATTTACATTAAAATTTCTTATAAAATGAGTCATAGAATTGTTTGAACAACCTCATACGATATCAAAGTAAATACACTTCGACCTTGTATATAAAATAATCACTTTAAGTATAATTTTACTTTGAAAGTCTTCGTATGAGTCCATTTTTCAATTTCAGGTATTTTTTCTCACACATATAGTTGCTTCCAGTTTATCCGACCCTGGTTTTTTTAAATACAAGTATAAGATGCATCCCTGATTTGATTAACCACCAGTTTCAGAAAAAATATGCTTCTTCAAAAACTTTGAAATTAAATCCTCCAGAAATCTGATTTAGTAAAATACCCGCTTCAATATAATCAGAGGCCTATCTTTTTGGAATATTTCAACAATTAGTTAAAACAGGTTGACCTTTAGGTGTCTAACCTGTAGTAATACAAATTTTATTTTGCTACTCAAGAAAATTTCTGCTGAATACAAAGTAGATTAATAAATAATGATCAATCCACCTTATTGTGTTCAAATGCCAAAACTTTACAATACATTTACACTTAAACAGGTCAGGCTGATACACAAGAACATAACTTCATTTACCTTACTTTATCCATTTCCAAACACATATTTAAGTCTCCTTATATACACTTTTCTATTCACTTGAAAGTTTTTATTTTTTGAGTCACAATCACATATTAACCACTTTATTAATCCCTCACTGTAATATTATATCCGTTTGGTCAAAAATCAAGCATAACAAAGTCTTATTTAAATACAGATGTTATCACCCTTCTTGACAAAATGCAATCTAAATGTAAAAATATCACCAGATAACATTTTCAAACGGATATGAAAGGTGACATTCACGTTAAAGTACGTCTTAGTTGTCGCCCATTACTTGCCACACATGAATAGAACACTAACTACTCCTAAAATATTTAGTACACTCCAAATATTCTGAGTAACATTGTCAATAATAGACCAAAAGTAATTCGTAAACAGCTGATTTTTCACCTACGCGTTACAATTATTGGATATCTGTGCAACCTTATATTCAAATATGGTGTGCTCTCAAGCATTTCATCATGACATTGACAATTTATTGTGAGGGACAGGTGAAAACTGAGTGAAATAATTAATGAAGGTATAAAAATATCTTAACATAAATAAGACAAAAATAGTGCAATTGTGTACAAGTAGCAAAATTAAAAAATCTGATCATAAAAAGGATGCTTTATTTCAACACCGTGTCGGTAATTTGTGTAGTAAACAAGCCAATTCAGTGAATTAATATCCCCAGCCAAAAAAAGCAAGTAGCTGAAAAAGGTAACAACTGGAAAGTGTATTGGTGTGTCTGTTTCCAAAAATAAAATTAAAATTAAAATTTCCTCACTGAGGTGATACTTTTTTCTTTAAGTTACAGTCATAAAGAACTTTACTGTTGCAAGTTAAATTGAATCAGTACTACTACTTTCAGACAACAAGAATTCTTAAGTTTCTATATAGAATAATTATGTAAGAAAAGTACTACATCCCCTCAAAGGCCTCATTTCTGTAAAAATACAGTTCCTAAATTATCCGTTGTTAGAGACTACAAAGTTGAGTATTTGTGCCAAACAAAATCAAATTCTAACTAGACCTATCACTAAATGTGATTAATACCCCCAAAAGACTGCTTTATAAGATGAGGAAGTTGTAGTAACAGAATACCTTGCAAAAAAAACTAAAAACGAGTTATTGTTCTTGGCAATAACTCTGTAATTTGTCAAGATAGAATTATGGTTCTTGTACACTTCACTTCCTCTTATTGTGCTTGGCCATTGTATGAAGTTGTATTGAATTCCAACCAGTAGTTTTCAAGTTATCCTCAGACAAGGAAAAGTAACAAAGGGCAACGACTCTGTTAATAGTCAAGATGGAGTTATGGTTCTTGTGCACTGCACTTCCTCTCCATACGCTTGACCATTGTATGAAGTTGTATTGAATTCCAACAAGTAGTTTTCAAGTTATGCTCCGGACAAGGAAAATGAAACAGACCCGCCCGACCGACAATCCAACCGACCAACATCAGGGTGACTCCTATATACCCCCCTTAACTTCGTTTCGGGGGTATAACAAGCTTTTTCAGAAAAAAGAAGCATTTTTCAAATTTCACGTTTCAATGTGCTAGGCCCATGTGTTTTCACGTTATCGTCCGGAAACTGGTTTACAATTCCGGGTCACTGTGACCTTGACCGTTGACCTACTGACCTAGGGGTCATCTACTGATGATGACCAATCTGCACACCAAGTTTGAGGATTGTAGGCCAAAGCGATTTTAAGTATAATATGCAGTGGTGTTTTTTTAATTAACTTTTACAAATTAATTGAACACTGATATGTAAGGTAATAAAATGAAAAGTAAATTGCAATTCTGTAATAAGATCTTGATATCTCACAAAGTAACAGCAATAAAACCACTTTTAAGTTAATGCGACAGCCTTATTTCCATTTCATAGAAATACACTCAGTTCCAAAAGAAAGTGTGCACTTCTTAATTTTAAATATTTCAACACTGAGTGTAGGTACAGTACACGCAAGGCGTTTTTTCCAAATGTCACCCAGTCACCGCGACAGAAATTCGTTCAAGGTGACCAGTCACGGTGACATGGTCACCCTAAAAAAGTTTTGGTCACCTAAACGGCCACCGCGACCATTTACGATGCGCTGAGATATGCGGTCGCGGTGATTCACGGTGGCCGGTCGCGGTGACCAACTCGACTGAAAATAAGTATTTTACAATTATTTTATTATATTTATTGATGTACAAAATGTAGAATACATACATCAATTTCTGTAAATACTTTTTATTTTTCATCTACGGTCTCTATTATTAGCACATCGTCGCCGCGGTATTTCTGTTCCAAATTGCCGCTCGAGTATTACTGCATAGAAAATCATCATTTTTTGATACATGTATAATAGTTTCAAAACGTTTTCTTTCCTACCTGAACTTATATTTATCACGTTTATGTTGATTTAAAATAATAATTCACGTAAACAATGTGCCGTAATTGGTCAATCTTTTTAATCCCAACTTGCCTTTTGTCAATCACGGTGGGTGTGAAAAATATTGCCTGTAATAAAGGATGACATATTTAACTCAAAAAATTGTTTGCAAACCCAAGCTATTTGACACAATTACTTCTGAAAGATAACTGTCGATTTTGAGTGAATACGCATATTTGTCTGGGGAGATTTTGAGTATCTCTTGTCTTACGAAAGTCGACAGACAATGCATCGAAAGTGCGTAAATATTTAAATTATTGTAATAATTATTGTCCAATGTTCGTAAATTTTCAAACACAAAAAATGATCTAGATTTACACAGGGTCCGTATATTACAATATCTGTAATATACGGACCCTGATTTACATTAAAAAGGTCCGAATGTTGCGTTCCCGAAACACAATTACCGTCTGCTATATTTGGTGTACCGCAAGGTTCAGTTGTGAGACCTCTCTTTGTTGCGAATTATGTTTTCTTTTATATTTAATTTTATTAATTTGTACGGATCACACAAACAACCGGAATATTACGGAAATGCTCATTATTAATAAAGAAATCTTGAATATCTAAACGAGTTGCTTGTTCGCTGCGTACTTTTTGTTTTTTCATTTACAATTGCCTCTAATTTTTCAGTAACTGCCAACGTCCATGCTTTCCCAGTCACATTTTTTTCATTTTGCCAAATTAAGTAATTTTTACAGCAAAGTGTTTTCTATATCAAATGTAAAGCAGCAGGTGTCATGAGATCAAAGAATGCCGCCGCGATGGCCAGTTTCTTTGATCTTAGTGAGCACGTGGTATTAAAAAGAAACAGTTTGAGACATTGACAATAGATTGATATTTTGGAATATTAGATCATAAGTTTGGAATAGTTAAAGTAAGTTGTTTTTTTTAGATTTATTATGTTGCCGGGGTTGTTTTACTTGATCCTACAGTATGTTAGTTTGTTGATAGCGGCATCGTAATTAAAACGATTTGAGCGTCGGAAAGTTTCGAAAAACATCAAATTACAATAAGTTTTCTATTTTTTTATTGACAATTTAAAGTTAATCAGTAAAAAAACATAACAAATATTCAAGCCAGCGACCGAATGTGGACACCGCGAAACACCGTGACCAGTCAGTGGGGCCTGCCGCCGTAATTCACGGTGCGGGTGCTCAGGGGGCATTTGGGTGACCAAATTTGTGGTCCGTGATTGGACATCGCGGTGTGGGGACAATTGGAAAAACACCTTGATGACGTTAAACATCTTTGGTAGCGCAGCCTTTCCGTTATATTCTGTTACTTGAACGTTTATTTAGTGTATAAACTATCAAATTAGACTTAGTCAAGTTTTTATACTGGCCGAACAATAAAAACTTTTCACTACTTTTTAAATGTTTACATAAGCATATAAAATAATTTGACGTTTACATTGATAAAAGATAGAAATATAAACTTTTTGACAATTTTAAAGCTACACCATCGACAGTGGTTTCACAGGAAGTTGATATTTTGTCCAAAAAATAAAAATGATCAATGTATCTTGCGAAAAAAATCACCCCTCTAATATATATAAACACGAGGGGTGATTTTTTTCGCAAGATACAGTGATCATTTTTATTTTTTGGACAAAATATCAACTTCCTGTGGTGGTTTTAACCCATTTCATAACATTTTGTTCAAAGACCTATAAACTACTTCACTTACATGTTACAATTTCCTACCAAATATTAAATATAGTGGCCGCTGCTGCCATTTAATTTCAATTTACCCGCCGACCCGTATCCTAGCTAACTCCAAAAATAAACTTTTACGGCAGGGCTTTTTGTCTTCTTTAGCAGAGGCCGATGTTCATTGGAAATAAAAGAAAGTCTGAGTGAAATGTTTACACTGAAAGAAATTTGGTTTCAGTTTTTGTATAAAACAGTTCACATGATTTTATAGAATTAAACTCCCGGTTGTAGTTACTTCCCCTTACACATAATGTAGGTATTTAAAAGGGAAGTAACTGTGGCAGGGAGTACCTGTTGGTTAGAACAATGTTCAAAGAATCACATCTAGATGAATGATTCCAAAAAATAAACAAGAGACTGTTTTAACAAAAACTGAAAGAAACAAGGTAGATTTATGACTTTAAACAAACTTCAATGGACAGAAAGACAAAACTGTTAAGTACAGGTACATGATCATAAACAGAATTAGCTGTAAATGGTGACAACCACTTACTCAATCACCATTTCAACTTGTGTCAGTTGTGTCAACATGTCAGTTGTGTTTGAGTGTACTGGTTTCTTTCAATTAATCGGACAGAAACAGGACTTTTTTCTAAGTTATTCTGCCTATATTGCACTGAGATAGAAACACGAAATTTTCACACAATCAACTTCAGTCTCAGCTGTATACTTTGCGGAGGGCACAGACTATGTTTTCAAGTTCAATTTGAGTAAATCAATAACCCATTAAACGTCCCCGAAATATGCAACGTCCGTTCAATTATTCGGACATGTGTTTATATGCGTAAAAAGTCTGTTATTTCATCAGATTTTTTTCATTCCGGTTGATTTTCTCACATAATACACTGTACAGCTAAAAGTAAACAATTGGCATTCCCAGAAAAAAAGCAACTAGTTACTATTAATAGCATTAATCCTTAAACGAGGTCCGTCATGGTTGCATTGATTTAGGTCCTTATGTACTAAATGTGTTATGTACAGTAAAACCTCGATAACTCAAGGTTGCACGGGGACGAGTAAAATGCTCGAGTTATCCGGGTTCTTGAGTTATCCGAACCATGGAAATTTTACAAGTTCTTCTGCATAGGGCAAAAGATAGCTATGAAACAGCTTTGAAACAAAGTAAAGGCACATTTCTTTCAGTCATGACCCTTTTTAGCTTCCATGATGGCATTGTATTTAAACTCAATGGTCTTCGTCTCCAACTTGCATTTCGTTCTTGTTTTGGTTTTCTGCTTGTCCGATCTAGCTACTGTATCCCTCAGAGATCGTTAGATATTTATTTCTATAATCTATTCATGTTTATTTTTATAATTCTAGAAAGTATAGGCAGTTTGGGATTTTCTCTCAAGCTTTATCATCAAAAGTCTACTCAGACTCAAAAGTTTCATCTCATCATTAAGTTCTCGTAACTAAAACCCACAAACATAATTTTCTTTCTTTTCTTCTAATTCAATAAAAGAAACAAGTGACTGTAATTACACATGATTTAAGACGATTTAAATGTGCGAATAACAGTTTATACATTTTAGCCACTTGGACGGCCGATTAATCAATAATTAACAAGAACAATCAATTAACAATCAAAGTTTTTCCTATGATGTGTCAAAATAATGATGCACCAACTGGAGGTGAGAAAAATCTGATAATCAGTGACCTGGTGTTGCCGCAGGTAATTTAGTAAGAAATCTACCTGGCGGGACCACAGGTGTTCCAGGACTTATCCTGGGTTCTTGAGTTATCGATGCTTGAGTTATCGATAATATTTTCTGGTTAAACATATAGGCAAAATTGCCGGGACCGACAGGAGTCCTCGAGTTATCCAGGGTTCTCGAGTTATCGATGCTCGAGTTAACGAAGTTTTACTGTAATGCTTTCAGTATGAATTTGACGAAGACTATCTACTATTTAAATATTAACTTTACAGTTTGAATCGCTTTCCCCATTCCCAAATGATAAAATTTTAACGAAACTAGTGTTAAAACGGAATGTTAGTATCGCTATACATCTGCGCAGGTGGGCATGTGCATTGATATATTAAGTCCTCATGTGACAATGGCCGTCAATTAAAACATAAGGCAAGTGCGGTACATATATATCAAATTTATTAATGTTGTTCACCTAAGTGATAAGTTGGCTACACTGTTACAGAAACGGAAAGCCTCTACATGATTCAGGTATCCTGATAACGTACATGTTGGATCAAAGGATAACTGTTTAATGACGTGCCAATTGAAATTGTCCGGATGATTAAACGTCCGGTTAACATGTAGGATACCAGTAGCAATTCCTTTTTTTTAATCCAATGCCTTTTATACATTTTGTTAGATAGTAAGGCAACTTAAATTTCACAAAGTCAAATGATAACGCGCTATATTTTTTCACAATTTGGTTCCCAGCGCGCTAATTTTTTCACAAATTTATAGGCTAGGGAGTCTTCACAATTTTGATAAAAAAACCTTGTACTGTATGGTAGAGGAATTTATTCTAACGTAGTCATAGACGCTCTCAGTTCACCAGTTCCCGGTACTTGTTATCTAATCGATATTTAAACGGTGCAAAGCCTGGATACGTCAAAACTATGGTGAGTGAGTTACAGTTTTCCAGTCATTTGAGCTTTTAATATTGGCATTTGCAACTAAGAACAAATTAATTCTCCTTGACCGTTCGTAAAACATATAATTAAAAAAAAAAGCCTTATGATAAAATAACTCTATCTTGGTTGGGCAACCAGGATAGGGAAATCAAATTTAAAAAATACCTCCAGTGAAAATCTTACTTGAATTAAGCCTTAAGTGAACATAAATGAGTATAAATTATCAGATGTTAAAGTTTCAAACAAATCTGTTACACAGCCAAATTCTGATTATACACCTTTAAGGTTGGAATTTTTCATTTTCTATTGTTTACAAAAATGAAAAAAAATGAGCCTTTTTTTTTATTTTACTTGTCGACTGCTCAATTTCTGGGTTTTATTTTTATCCCCCCCGACTCAAATTTTTTGAAAATAAAAACATGCTGGCCTAATTAATTATAAGGAACAAATTTTGGCTGCCAAAATATTTTCTTTATTTCATATGAAAATTTTATATGGATTTAAGAAACTCTGGAACACATTTAAATGGTACCAAGGAGTTTGTTATAAACAGAGTTTATGTATACTTTAAAAAAAAAAAGCTGAAAGTAAACCATCAGTTGTGCTATTCTATAAACTCAAGGGACATCAACTGTGCTTCTTTAATGTCTTCAGTCTGTATGAGTTAACTCCCATACTATGTGACATGATAGGAATGAAAACTTATTTGACAAGTAGCATTTGTTTTGCACCTCTTGAAGAAGAAAATACTGACATTCCAGCTATAGGAGGCCAGGGGCCTAGCGAGGGGGCGACTAGGGCGACAAAGTCGCCTTTCACACCTAGACTTCGCCCATTTCTTTGACAAAAGCGAAATTAACTTCGCCCGAAAATATCTCAATAAACAATGAAGCGAATATACATACAGTGTCAGACATTTTCTCGACCATAACTCCGCCCCTCAATCAATTGTACGACAAAAATGTTGCCTGAAGGCTGATTTCACAAGTGATAATCATAGTGAAGGTTTCAACAGAAGATTAAAGCCGATAAATTATTGGCATGTCCGCATAAGCGTCTATCCGAAATTAGGTACACTTTTTGTATCTTGGTCGTATTTCCAGCGAACAAAAATGAGTTTTGTACCTCAGACTTTCCAGTTAAACTTGTTGAAGGGTGGACTTGATTACCCATCTGTTATTTCTCACAAAATATTTTACCAATAGAAAGAATTAAAGTTTTGTTTTGGTATACGTTTTTAATACCAGCTGACTACCGGTAGATATTGTTGTCATCTAACTACAAAAGAAGCACACCTAATAACTATGTTGTTTGTTGGCAATGATATGACCATCAAACTTGACCATTTACGGGAACAAAGACATATGACAACAGCTTAATAGGTCTTTATTGGGAATGACAGTGTGTGTGTGTTGGGAGGGGGGGGGAGGGGGGCGGAGGGCTAGTGGGGTGTAACTGCATGTTACTGCATGTTACATGTATGTTAAAAATGTTTCATTCAAGCAATAACAATGCATGAAAATTGGTCTCTAAACATCTCCTGTGCCTGGATGAAGTCTCACAATAATGGCCAATCTCCTGATTTATCACACAACTATGTAGTTGTTTAAGATGTACTTTGCTTGAAAAAAACGAACAACAAATATCTTGCTACATCCTCACTTCTCCTTGTAGACTCCAAACTTCTCCCTATTTTCAGCTCAGGGAGAAGTGACTTCTCCCTAAAATTTTGCTCTAGCTAGGCCCCTGCAGGAGGGGATAAATGATCTGCCAATATTAAAAATTCTCTCCATAAACATTGTGTTTGTAAGACCAACTGCATGTCACAAACAAAAGCTGTCCCCAAGACTGTTCATTTAGCATGCTTAACTATACTCAGTACTTGCCATTAAATAAAAACTTTTATCAGTAAATAGCAAAACAAAATTCTGTTGACTCCTTAAGTTTAAACTAGAACACTGTAATCATCAAAAACGAAAGTCCAGAGTTATCTACAGTAACTTAATTAACATGACGGCGCCTGTCAATCAAATCGTTTGATTGACCAATCAAAAATCAATATTTTTACACAGCTCCACACGTGCTGTTGTCCAGAATTTACCTCCAACAAGTGGTTAAGTGCTAGAATATATAGGGTCATTGTCTTTGTGGATAGATGAATGTGTTATGTAATAATTATATAAAAATTATAAAAAGTTAAGTTTAATTACTACAAAGGACTTTATTTCAAGTTTAACACCAAAAATGTGACTCCTTGTTTTTGTAATGCCAATTTTGAATATGACTAATCCAAAGCCTGACAATTTTAACAGCCATAAGCTTCCCCTTTCCCCTGCAAAGTATATCAAGTTTAGCTGAAACGCGCAGGGACAGTGTTTGCAATCTCAGCTTAAAAATTGGTAAAATGTCATTTCCATTGCCATATATATATACGTGTTAATGCTGAAAATCATTGTAATACTAATGGAGGCAAAATTCAGAATATTTTAATTACTATGCCATCAGGCAGTCATGTACACTTTATTCAAGAGGAGTGATGCGACAGTGCATACAGTTGGCGTTCACACATCAGCGACTTTGTAAACACAACCCATTCTGCAATAGAGCAACTAGCAATACAAACTTTATAAAGTATCTCCGATATCACCTAGTAAAAACAAGAAATATCGTTTTCAAAAAGATGAACTGGGTATACATGTATACATAAACATCGTTTAAAGGAAAGTTATCAATATGCAGTCTATCTTTAGATTGGCAATCACGTGATCAAAACGGTTGTATTTCAATCAACGGGCTTCCATTCACAACATTTGAATGGTGCAAAAAGTAGTAAAAAACCAAGGACAAAAAATGGTTAAGAAACACTTAATAGTTTGTGACGCCTACTTATTAAAGTTTCAAAGTTTTATAGGTTCTAACAAGAGGGCCAAGATGGCCCTATATCGCTCACCTGCGACTTCTGACAATATGTGACCAAACTTCAACTCTAAACTTTATACAGTACAGGCCTGGAGGATTATGCAAAAAACGCGAAGTGTGGTGTTTTTCACGCCACACTTCGCGTAACTCGGGGAAAAATAACGTGACTTCGAGTGAGCTTGGAGTGCCTGAAGTGACTTCGCGTCTGGAGAAATATCGCGTCACCTCGCGGGAGTAAAATCGCGGCACTTCGCGTGGTTTTACAGGTAAATGAACGGGTTTACAGGACATAAAAATCAAATTTATTGTATGTGGTAGAAATGTGTCTACATGTAAAATGTTTTTGATTTGTATGCATATTACATCAAAAATATTTGCCGACCAATGCACATTTATATAGCGTGTTCAATATTTTTTATCATCAAAAATAAAACTTACACATAACATCAACTATTCCCAATTATTATTTCTATATTCCAAAATTATCAGACTATTGTCTAGAATTACTTTTTCATGTCTCAAACTGTCAAATATCTCGGTCTGTTTGATGCCATGTGCTTCGCTAAGATCAAACAAAACTCACATGTACAATGTGCGTCGGCGTTTGTTCTTTGATCTCGTAACACCTGCAGCCTTATCTCTATTTATAAAACAGGTTGTGAAGTAAAAAAATTATTTCGGCAAAGGTTATTCATTAGAATAAATAGCAGATAATTGTCACTGGAAAAATGTTGGCTTTGATAGTTGATGAAACAATTAATGACAAACAAGAGGGCCAAGATGGCCCTATATCGCTCACCTTGGTACAAGTCCACTTGCCTGGTGGAAGATCACTAGATAATGTTATATACCAAATAAGTTTTCCTATATACGCCTTTGTAAAACAAATGATCCCCCCCAGGGCAAGGTCAATTTTGACCCCAGGGGCATAATTTGAACAAACTTTGAAGAGGTCTACTAGGCAATGCTACATGCCAAATATCTAAGCTCTAGGCCTTGTGGTTTCAGAGAAAAAGATTTTTAAAGTTTTCCCTATATAAGCCTATGTAAAACTAAGTGACCCCCGGTGCGGGGTCAATTTTGACCCAGGGGTCATAATTTGAACAATCTTGGTAGAGGTCCACTAGCCAATGCTACATGCCAAATATCTAAGCTCTAGGCCTTGTGGTTTCAAAGAAGATTTTTAAAGTTTTCCCTATATAAGCCTATGTAAAACTAAGTGACCCCCGGTGCGGGGTCAATTTTGACCCAGGGGTCATAATTTGAACAATCTTGGTAGAGGTCCACTAGCCAATGCTACATGCCAAATATCTAAGCTCTAGGCCTTGTTGTTTCAAAGAAGAAGATTTTTAAAGTATTTCCTATATATGCCTATGCAAAAACTAAGTGCCCACCTGCTGGGGGTCAATTTTGACCCGGGGGTCATAATTTGAACAATCTTGGTAGAGGTCCACTAGACAATGCTACATGCCAAATATCTAAGCTCTAGGCCTTGTGGTTTCAGAGAAGAAGATTTTTAAAGTTTTTCCTATTTGTTGCCATAGCAACCAGAGTTCTGCATGGAATGGAATTCTTTGAACAACTTTGATAGAGCTTCATGCAAGGAACATCCCTGCAGTCTCATCAACATTGGCCCAGTGGTTTCAGAGGAGATGTCATTTGAAGGAAATGGTGGACGGACGGATGGACGTACGACGGACACAATGCGATCCTAATAGCTCACTCTGGCACTTTGTGCCAGGTGAGCTAATAAAAAACGGACACGCTGGAACGCTGCGATTTTCTTTAAAATAGAACATTTTGATTTAAATACAGAACAATTTGGAATGTTAATTGATAAATACTTTGTGTATTCACAACTCAGAGGTGTCACACAGCTTGGATTTGCAATAAATTCAAAATTGACTGAATTAGTACGACTGGCCATATTTTTCACACCAATCGCGAGTGACAATGCTAAGAGACCAATTACATCGGCATTTTTAAATGGAAATAAATATTCTAAATCATCATTTATAAAGGTGATAAATAGTTTAGGTTCTGACAAAAAAATAACTCAATGCTTTTTGAAACAACAAACAAAAACAACATAACACTGCAAACAGTAGACGCAATTATCAACGAAAATCGACAGCGGCGATGTCTGATTCGACCTTTGCGATTCAATGGATCTAAATTCAACAGCTTGCTTCTACGGGTGTGCTTTACCAATATTTTAATTAATAAATATTTTCATGCGAAGTCACTCCAAAATACTCGGAGAAACGCGAAGTCCCGCGATCGAAATTTTCACTCCAAACGGCCGCGAAGTGACTCCATTGTATGGAACAGTTTTGAAATAGGCATAATATATCTAAGCTAAACAATGCATGTCAGTTGGACGAACAATGCATGTCATAACGCACTATTGAAACGTGCACTCGCATTATTACACCAGATGGCGCGCTTGCATAATCATCGACAGTTTTCGGCACCTACGTAATAATCCGTTCTTTAAGGAGAATAATACCTTGGGGAGATATATTGTTTTTGCCATGTCTGTCTGTCCGTCCGTCTGTCTGGCAAAATAGTGTCCGCTCCATATCTCCTAAACCCCTATAAGGATTTTCATGAAACTTGGGTGAGATGTTGCAATTATGCTATGTGCAGAGCTTGTTTACAAAATGTGCCGGCTCAAGGTCAAGGTCACAGTTCGAGATCAAAGGTCATATGACTATATTCAGTGTCCACTCCATATCTCTTGAACATTTTATAGGATTTAAGAATAACTCAACACAAATCTTCACCAGACTGACACGATGTGCAGAGCGCATGTAACAACCACCTTGTTTCAAGGTCAAGGTCACTGTTACTAAAAATAGAAAAAATGGTGCCATGGGGGAGACATATGTTTTCATGACAAAAACAACCATCTAGTTCGGGACTGCGACTGATATTAGTTTAATGACATTAAATTAGTGTAGGTTGTGACTCTTTGTATTGAACTCGCCATTTGTCAGGCATTTACAAGAAACGTCGTTTGAAAACGTCATTTTCACTGTTTGGGGCAGGAAGTCTTCATATATAAACCAAGTTCGATTTCTACGACCCGTTCTGGTAGCCTTTTCCCTACATGGTTGTTTTTGTCACAAAACATATGTCTCCCCCATGGCAGTTTGTCAATAATCATAGGTGACTCCTAACTGGAGTTATTAAGCAGAAACAATTTTTCTATTTGTAGTAACAGTGACCTTGACCTTGAACTAATATGTTTGTTACATGCGCTTTGCCAACGTGTCAATATGGTGACGATTTGTGTTGAGTTATTCTTAAATCCTACAAGGGGTTCAAGAGATATGGAGTGGACACGAAATATAGTCATATGACCTTTGATCTCTGTGACCTTGACCTTGAGCCGGCGCAGTTAGTTCATGGGTTCTGCACATCGCGTAGTTGATGTTAACATCTAACTCAAGTTTAATAAAAAACCTTCGAGGGGTTAAGGAGATACAGAGCGGACACGAAATACAAGGCTCAAACCTTTGACCTTGAACTGTTACCTTGAGCAAGTGTCATGGGTTCTGCACATCGTCTAGTTGAGGTCAACATCTGACCCAAGTTTCATGAAAATCCTTCGAGGAGTTTAGGAGATATGGAGCGAACACTATTTTGCCTGACAGACAGACGGACGGACGGACAGACATGGCAAAAAGAATATATCTTCCCAAGACATAATTCTCCTAAAAGTACGGATTATTACGTAGGTGCCGAAAACTGTCGATGATTATGCAAGCGCGCCATCTGGTGTAATAATGCGAGTGCACGTTTCAATGGTGCGTTATGACATGCATTGTTCGTCCAACTGACATGCGTTGTTTAGCTTAGATATATTATGCCTATTTCAGTATAACGTAGATATATTGGTTTATATTAGCAGTTGGCTAATATGTTAAAGACGTTAAAATCATACATTTCAAGTATGACAAATGCACAGTTATTGCATTTCGATCCAGTATCATTTATAGAATGTTATGATGAGGGAATGAATGACAGTCCAACAATGCAGTCAGGTTGTTCAACTGAATTTCGACCGTTTAGTCAATCATCTTTAAATATAAGTTCAGTTTAATAGCAAATACAGAACACTGATATATGAAATAATGTAGAATACAATTCATCTCTCAGAAAGGTGTAATCGTTTCTCCAGTTTTAAGCACAGAGCATATCAAAAAGAAACATGTAATATCAGATGGACAAGTACACACACAACAATGCAAGATGGGATGTCAGAAGGCTCAATGTAATTTTTGCATCAAAACTGTTCCATACCATTGAATGGAGTCATTTTCGTTTTTAACAAGGTGTCACACGTGACACCTTGTTATAGTAGGCAATTTTGAAAACGACTCAGCGGAGGGGCTTATACGTTTGACGCTGGCCGGAGTAAGCCGGGGTACGCTGGTATATCCAAACCTCATTGCTTAAAAGGCGCCGATTTCATTCTGCATTTTTGAAACGAATAGAACGGCGTACGCCTGATGCGTCAAACGTATAGCCCCTGACAGTTTGAACAGCCATAGGTTTCTCCTTTCGCCTGCAAAGTAGATCGACTTTAGCTGAAACGCGTGTGGATCGTGTTTGTGATCTCGACTTAAAAATAAACTAAAACCCGTTTCCGTTACGTAATACACATGTTAATGCTTTAAATCATTGTAACACTAATTTAGGCAAAATTCAGAGTATTTGAATTACTACACCATCAGGCAGATTCAGGATCAAGTCTTGTTTTGGCATCCCACATGTATACATGTATCATGGAAATTAAACGTAATCGAGAGGAGTATTTGGATCCGACATTTCATACAATGTGAACATCCTTATTTCCATTCAGTAAAATTACATGCGTGCTTAAAACGGAAATGGATAATAAAAGTGGGTTTTTGTTAAAGGGGGAGGTATTATAAACATAAACGATGAAGTAAATAAATGATACAATGTATTCGGTTTAATTGTCGGATTTCATCAAATGATTTTAAATCCATTCGGACTCGAAAAGACACCCCGCCATTTTGAATGACCACAAAATAGCGACCGATAGTGGCGACCCTTAACTTAGCGACCGATAAACGTTATTGAGATATGCTGAGTTACTCCGCTTGAGTTAACGATGTATCCGGTGAAGAGGTTAAATAATTTCTGTTACCTCCAGAGAGTTACAACGTGTTTACTGTTTGTTTTATAAACAATAGAAAATGATCCTAGACGAGAAAGAATGGCCCTCTTTGGCCAAGGCATGTTTGGTAAAGTGTTGAATTACATAATTGAAATCACTTAAATATTAACTTATCATATTTGCAGTCTCACGTAATTAAAAGCTTGGGTTTTTTAATATTTGAAGAAATGGATTGCTTTGCATTTACTAGGCAATATCCCCAGACTTTTTCCAACTTTACCGATTAGTTTGTCTAGATCATCTTGTAACATAGTGCAACCTGTAAATATTTTGAATGCTCGGATTTAATTGAATATAGCTAGGAAGTGTCTCCTTGTCTGGTCCCTGGAATTTTATTGAGTGAACCAGACTTGGAGACTGTGCTTGTCTGGTTCAACTGGACAGAGACAAATGGGGGGATATGTCTCAATGTCCAGCTCTATTTCTGTTAACAGACAACCTATACTGTAAAATTATTTGTAACATATTAAAAAACGTTATTACTTTTGAAATACATGTATTTGCTTGACCTGAGTGAGAGGAAAGCAGTGTCTTTATTTATGCTAAATTTACTAATAGTTCATTTTTCTACTATTGCATAACTTTGCACCAGTTAATGGGAGTGTGTCTTTAAATTCAATTGTTCACACATTTGTACAACACACATCCAATGTCAACATAAACAATATCGGATTTATTCAAAGATATAAATGTTCTTGTTACTACTGAAGCATATTTAATACGTGGTGAGTAAAAGGTGCATGGAGACTTCAGCACTAGATCGAATATATGCGTCTCTTTTCATTGAAAAATTGAGGTACTTTTGAGATGAAAACTGTAGACACAGTCAACTTTTTTGGAAAGGCAAGAGTTGTCGTTTGTTATTGAGTTGTCGTTCTTTTGATCACAACTAGTCAGACCGGAGAGGATCTAAAAGGCAACTAGTCAGGCCGAATAATTTAAAGTCTTTTACCCGATATTTCCGTGTAAGCCGCAAGAGTATTGTTTTTGTGACATAAACTATCGAAACATCGTAATACATTATGGAATCAATAGATACTTTTGAATTTTGAATTACAAAACTCGGAATTCAACATAAAAAACAACGAATTTTAACCTGCTAACGCCTCTATCATCAAAAGTGTACATACCTTTAAATCGTCTGTTTTATTATATGCGTCTGAAACTAGTCTAAAATACGCGTTTAGGTATAAAACTGAAACTTATCAGCAAATTAACTTTACAGAGATATTGATAGATATCTTTTTGAAATATGACAACATATTTTTATGCCTTAAACACGTTGTAATTGTTTTATTTTATGTAAATGCGTTGTTCGAAAAGGGTACGAAAATGTCTGCATATTTCCGAAGTCAGTTCATACCTAGGTACGAATAACTGTAAGAAATCACATAGATCTACATATCTTAAATACGATTTATAAATGTAGACAGAAATGCAATAATCTAAAGGGAAAATCAAATTCATTTCCCTAACCATGCTGTCATTTACAAAGAACAGATATTGACTCAATATATAAATACAAATAAAAGTTATTGTATTGTAACTAAAACTTTCAAACTTTACCATGATTCTTTTGCTACACTTAATTTTGGCGGAAACATTCATACATACATTAATGTTATTGTATCATAATTATCATTATCATTATCATTATTATTATTATTATTATTACAAAATACTACTAGAGTAGTATGTTAAGTATGAAAGATAATAGCCATTCAGTTGTTGTTTTAGACAAGTTATGAAATTTTAATACAGCATGGTAGAGAGGCTCGTAATGACTAGGGATGGGCAATAATAGACCCGGTACATTGCAATTCGCAGTATTATGGAGTAAATAAAAAACTGCAATTCCTCCGCATTATAACATGTAATTTGAATTTGATCTAATGCTTTGCTGTTGGTTTCCAAATAATAAATTTTTAGCGCATACGTATATTTCGGAATTCACGCGTGATGAATAGCCATTGAATTCAATATATCAGACCCTGGTGATAGTGACTGATTAAAAAATTTATAATGTCTATTTATCTAATAAGATTAATGAAAAAGATCTGAGTATAATAATACAAATGTAAATCATTAAAAAAAACAGTTAAAACTTGCTGTAATTTTGTTCCGTGAAAATTAAGACATACCAGGAACGACCTATAGAGGACATACTGTATAAATATTATTCGATAACAGTAAGGTTTCGATACTAGATGTGGTGTCGTGTGAGGTTTTGCATGTTCAACCAGAATTGGTTTCCTTGAGTTCTTTTGGGGCCATGCCTCAACATCAACCATCACCTATTTCCAAAATATTTACATGTCAGTTTTGTTTGTGGGCCCGCTGTGATACTTTGTATCACAGTTTTTCTTGTTTATAGTATTGCTATGTTAGTGCTCACCATGTACATACTTCATTAATAGTGTTACTATTTAAGTGCTCACCATTTTGCAGAGGACACCTTGTTGTCAGCACTTTCAGTGCTTTGATTTCTCCGAGTTGCGCGAAGTCACGTTTTTTCTACTCACTCCACACTTTGCGTTTTTTGCTTACCGGTAATCCTCCAGGCCTGTACTGTATCATAGACACAAACATTCTGTTTGACCTTTACAAAGCAAACCTTTTGACCAATTTACATGATGATTGCGTTGTAAATGTCACCTGTATGTCAACCTAGATTTCATCAAGACAATCATACTGACGAAGTTACGTGAAAATACAATGTACAAGAGGGCCAATATGGCCCTATATCGCTCACCTGGGACTTATGACAATGTGTTTCATGAAGGTCCAATGAAAAATGCAACCTCTATTGCCTATACAAGGTTTTTCTATGATTTGACCCTGTGACCTAGTTTTTGACCCTAGATGACCCATATTCTAACTTAACCTAGATTTCATCAAGGCAATCATACTGACCAAGTTTCATGAAAGTCCAATGAAAAATGTAAATCATGTAATATTAGTTCGTAAAATTTTCCTGTTTTGCAGTCGAAATATTGAGGCTACTTCACAAGGTAATACATGTACATACAAATAAAAATAAAACACATTAATAAAGGGGGTCGGATGAAACGATGCATCTCAGGGGTTTAAGCGAGAATGTAGTTCTGGTTCAAAATGGCGGAAATTTAATGTTTTTTTTTGGGGGGGGAGAGGGATAAGAAAATTGGTAAGGAAATGTTTATTTTTAATTTGATCGAACTGTTATCATGCCCTTTGTATAGCCACATGTAATATATGAAATCGTCACACCCAGTGCTTCGATAATCTTCGGTTTTTCGGTTCTGGACCGAATTTTGACTTCAAAAACCGATTCACAAGTAAACCGGTCCGAGAATTTACATTTTCGGTCCAAAATGTGTTGAAAATCACTATACACAGGCTCCTGTCAACACCTACAGATCTGTTATTTGCCCCCAGGAAGAGCAATGGCAGATAATCCAACTGTCACTTCGTTAATCGGTCAGTATTAAAGTAGCAATCAGAGGACAAAACCAAATGCCTGTGGCAATACTTTGATGTTTGCAGTTATTTACTTGGAAAAGACCGATCCTTGATTGCCTTGACAGTTTTAGAAAATAAATTAAATAACACAATTTGTAAATGTACTTTATTTAAATTCGAAAAAAATATATATGGTTAAGACAATTTTTTTCCAAAATACAATTGTAATTCGTAAATCGCCGGCCAGCGAATATTTTTGCTGGCTCTTTCCTACGTCACGAATGGTCATGTATTAAAAAATAAATTATTTTTCTGCAAAAATATTTTCATGGCTAATTATTATACAGATCATTTCCAAGACATTCTAAGACCGGAGCTGGAGACTTGCTTTTATTACATGATCTGCACTTTCATTATTAAGCTGTCTGATCATGATCTGCACTTTCATTATTTTGCTGTCTGATCATGATCTGCACTTTCATTCTTTTGCTGTCTGATCATGATCTGCACTGTAAGCTATTCATTCTTTTGCTGTCTGATCATGATCTGCACTGTAAGCTATTCATTATTTTTCTGTCTGACCATGATCTGCACTGTAAGCTATTCATTATTTTGCTGTCTGATCATGATCTGCACTGTAAGCTATTCATTATTTTGCTGTCTGATCATGATCTGCACTGTGAGCTATTCAATTTTTTAACAATTTATTGTACTTTCCAAAGTGATAGATACAACTACATTTTTTGTACCAAAATCTTTAACATGGAAGTTCAACTAGGGGTCAAGAACATGTATTGCATAATCGCTATTTAAAACTTTATATAAGTGCCAATTTTAGGCCAGAGTTTTTATATTGCTTGGTTTATGGGAAGTTTTCTAAAATATTGAGTATGAAGGACTTTTCCTACTATATATTGAACAGAGCACATATTGAACATCAGTCTACTGCACCTGTCAATAATCGTCATTTTCGAACAAAATAAACACTTTAAAATAATTACTTTCAATTATATATCCCTACTATTCTGACACTTCATTAACTAGTCTGTGGAGTCGGAACAGCGGAAATCATAAAAATAAAATGTCAGTTCATAATGTCATTGTTATTCTACCTTTTCAAAAAATAGGACAGGCAGTCGCATAAACCAAGAGATATAAAAACTCTGGCCTTACCATAGAGAGATCCAAGATGTGTACTGATTACAAGACAAATGTCATTTATCAATCTTATGGTGTTAAAATACTGCAATAAAATTAGCAAATGAGGTGTTCTATAAACAACACATTATTAAAACTAGAAATCATCGAAACAACCTTTCTGACAAATTTCAAGGATATCTGGGCTGAAAATGTAACATCTAGAGTGTTAACAAGGTTTTTCCATATTTGGGCTGTGTGACCTAGTTTTTGACCCCAGATGACCCATATTAGAACTTGGGCTAGAAATCATCTTAACAACCTTTCTGACAAATTTCCAGGATATTTGGGCTGAAAATGTTACCTCTAGAGTGTTAACAAGGTTTTTCCATATTTGGGCTGTGTGACCTAGTTTTTGACCCCAGGTGACCCATATTAAAACTTGAGCTAGAAATCAACCAAACAACCTTTCTGACAAATTGCCAGGATATTTGGACTGAAACAGTAGCCGCTAGAGCCTTAACAAGATTTTTCTATTTTTGGGCTCTGTGACCTAGTTTTTGACCCCAGATGACCCATATTCGAACTCGTCTGAGTAATTACTGGGACAAACATCCTGACCAAGTTTCGTGACAATTGAGGAAAAAATGTGACCACTAGAGTGTTAACGAACTAAATGTGGACGGACGACGGACATTCATCGATCCTAATAGCTCACACTGAGCTAGCTCAGGTGAGCTAAAAAGTGGTAGTGTTTGTGTTTGGATTTCCGCCATTTTCTCCCACGTTTGGACGGTTCAGACCGCTTTACTCGAGCTTATTTGAATGCTTTAAACCGATTTAGATGTAATACTTAGCATGTCAGTAGACTTCCTTACCCATGACCTCGCTTTTGTGGCGACGCTCTGCGAAATAAAGGAGTTCCAGTACTGCCGGAGACAAACATATTTTTCACGCTGCGAAATCAGTTATCGATGTACTCAATTATTGATAATTTCGTAAATTTAATTACTTTCTTTGACATTTTGTTTGAATTCCACTTTGGCAAACAAAATTGACAAGGCGAGTTGAGAAACAGAAACAATGAGAAACAGAAACAAACGCATTTTATGAAAAATGCATCACAATATAATTTTGTTCACCAGACGTCATTATGAATTATGTAGGATAACATGTTACTGCAATGGAATTCCGATGTGTAAAGTTCCGCGAACATAATTTACATGTATACTAATTCATAAACTAACGGTCTACACTTACAATAAATGCAATGATACCGTGGCTCAATCACTGTTATTGAAAGAGGTCTCTTTTTAAAAGACTTAGAGTATATATTAATCAACATTTTAAATAAAACAGAAGATCTATATAATTTCTCTCGAAGTCACTCCAAAATACGCGAAGAAACCTATATTTAACATTATTAAATACTGTTTGTCACTTGCATAAAGATACATGCATGAAGTTTACCATGCGGGGTTTTTGGGCAGAGCAAATTGACGACGTGAGAAAGAAGCTGGACGCTCACACCTAAATGTCCTTGAATGGGGAAGGGTTAACCTATAAACTAGCTGTAATAATAGTTTCAAAATCGCACTATGAGCGACGTAAGATTATAACTGTATTGATTGCCAAGATAGCGAACGGGCAAACCCAACTGCAACTCGTTGTATTTATACCTACAGGTACCATTGATGTTGGAAATAACCGTTTTTCTACTTAGTCAAATAGATGCAACTTGTTTTGCTAAATACCCTGCAAAGCTCTCCAGCCGGGGCTCATTTCAGATTAGAACTCCCGACATTTTTCTGTGTGTTTGTTCTTTTGTTATAGCCTATGATTTCCCTACATTGAACCTCCCTCTAAGGGGAAACACACATTATACAATCAGTACAAATTACTTCCCTTGAATTGAAGAGTCAAATCTTCCCAATATACTGTAGTATACGGAACTAGTATACGGTTCGAATTTGTTCTCAATACCTTTTTATTGCTTGTTGAAAAGTATTTTAGCATGATTTTCTGAAGAAATATTTTCGCGTGGTAACCAAATTACAGCGGTCGCATGACTTCCAACGTGACTTTGTTGTCAACATAGGTCAAGGCGAGTACGCTGTAATTGAAAGACAACATTTTAGTAAATATCTAATAATTTGACTCTTGATTTCTGTCAGTCTGCCTTAAAACAAATCGTCCAATAGATTTTGAACAAGACTTCCTTCATACGGGCTAGTTTTACTTATAGAGTCCTGTGACAGGAAAACTAAAAAGCCACCGACAATTTCTTGCCACCGGCTTTTCCTTCCTTGCCAGTACCTCAATATTTTACTAGGGAATACACAAAATTTCTTCCCAACACATGTCATGATCAAATATTATATGTTTATACATTGATTGTAAGATATTACCTTTTTTCTCAGGTATTTCGTTTAAATGTGTGACCGAAATGAAATACCATTATTTTTTATATACTTGCAATTTAAGACAAAGGTATGTCCTTCCTGATGACCCTCCATCTCAAATCTTAGTAAGAAAAAACTGACAGATCTGCTTAGTGCCAAGGATGTTAAAGTATGTACAAGCTCAATTTGTAAACATTTACTCACTGTTGCACTTTAGGCACTGTTTAAATACGCCCCAAATGAAGTCACCACACTCATCACACCATGTTGGGTGACTCAGCTGTTGTGCTTGGAAGTCATGACCTTTTGCTGGGGCACGAAGTAAAGTCCCTGCATATTCGCCGTAGTCACCAATCCCATTCTCAAAGTGTGCCATTTCAATGTGCTCACTGGGCTCACTGGATGGGCCCGGCTCTTCTGTGCTTCTTCTCATGAAAGGGAAGAAGCCAAAGACTTTGGAATAGTTTCTAAGACCATTTTTGATAGCATCTATAAAGTCACTTTCTGGATTGCTTGCTGATCTACTCTGCCCTGAAGCAGCAGATATTCTACTGGGTACACTTGCTGATCGCTCCATTTCGGTGAAGAGCAAATCTTCAAGAAAATCTCTTGCCATCAACTACAAGCTATCTGAATGGAAATACTTAGACACATTCTTTGAATTAAGTTCCGATTTGCTTTCACCTCTGTAGGTATACTTCAGGTGATAGATGTGACACTCAACAAAACAATGTTAAGCGAACAAAAATGACTAAAAAATGAGTTCCAGTGTACGAGGCAAGCTTTTCATTCCCGACTATCTACCAGAAGATCGAAGTTCCTTGTCAAAGACTGAACCATTGCATGTTCATTTCATCAGTAAGGCAGGACCGGTCTGTTGTCACTGAAAATTGCAAAAATCAAGAGTAATATTTGTTCTTCAGCTTTATTACAGTAATGTTTGATCATAAACACAACTTTGTAAATAACAATTATCAGAACATGAAACAGCCTAAACTGACAGGAAAACAATTATAAATACTTCTTTCAGTTTCCAATGTGGATTCTTGAATTCGAGTACAACGATTGGTGACGTATAACACAAAATGTACATGAATGACCTATATTTATGCTAAAAATGAACCAATACAACAAAGAACACGCGGCTGAGTGACTCATGCAGGATGGGAATTTCCACTTCCGTTCGAAAACAGAATAATAGATACTGTACAAAACATTTGGGTGGTTGCATTTTTAAATTTAATTGTTAATTTATTTGGAACAAAGTCTTTTTTTCATTCCAGACGCCTTCAATTTGTCGAAAACAGTTGTATGCCAATATATTACCGCTAACTGTAATTCCTTTTGGCCGTAAACATTGAAACAGGTGCTCTTCATGTTGAAGAGTATTTTTAAAGGTGTAGTTCCAGGACGGCCCACTTCCAGAACGGACCAGTACCACCAGAGCGGCCTAGTCCAGAACGGCCCACTTTTTAAGTATCATTGTCTATAGCAACAAAGTTCATATATTTAGTTCATATATTATAGTTCTAGGCCTATATATGTGTTAATTAATGCACATTAATCCGGCGGTTTATGTGGCCTTCTTTGATGTTTTCCCGATTTTGCATTGCTTTATCTTTAAAATTTTCATAGATAACTGCACAAATTTTTCATATACAGTACCCTTTTTACACTGTTCCCTGAATTTTGGTATTTTTTTCACAGTTAACTGTTAATAACCACTTCAGTTCTGAACACCACTTTTTTTATAAAAAACTTATTAGAAACCGAGATAAAAACACTTGCAAACCCTATGTGTAACCAGGGATCGTATATACATATAATAAATCCTGGTGTTACAGTTTGGCAGACTAACTTGTTATTAACCCCCCATTTTTTATTAAGTCTTACCTTAAATGCATTTAGGGCGGGTGCCTTAACTATACATTCTGGGAGCTTGTTCCAGGGATCCACCACCCTGTGACTAAAGGTACCCTGCTTCAAATTCGTTCTTGCTCTTTTTTGTACATTTTTTGTGAATTACCTCTCAGTAGTGATGGAGCTTGAGAATTTGAATATCTTATTTTTTCGATTTTATCTAAATTATTAATGAGTTTGTATACTTGCACCATGTCTGCTCTTTCTCTACGATTCTCAAGGATATAAATTTTCGTATTTCAAAGAAATAGTTATATTTTTTCTGTTTTATCTTGTCTGATGTGACCGTCAATGTAATCACGCCTATCAAAACTAAAATTAATCGAAAACTTTGAAAACCTTAATCAATGGCAAATCCCTTTAATGACTATTTTACTCTTTTAATTATCTTACTGTACGCCAAATTTTATTGTACAAATTTTACATATCATTTATTTATTATATACTTTCATATTGGCCCGTTCACTTTGCCTTAGAGAGTTCGTTCAGTATTCTACGGTACTGCACGTTGGCAAGGAATGATACTGAACGTTGGCAAGGGGGGCGGTCCTAGCGATCAGCTGTACGGACTATTTTATTTGTTTGCAAACATTGTTTTACTGAGGTTTATATGTCGAAGTGTGACCGTTTTTTACAATTAAATAAACTACGGTCTTAAAATAAAAAAGAAACTTCAATCGTTTTCAAGTAGACGTAAAAGAATTTCATTTTTAAAAAGGTTCGAATTTTTTAGGGCACGCAATACCAGTTCTGGTTACGAAAGTTACTGGTACGTATTTCAGCCAAGTATTGATAAACAAAATGAACGATGTTTTGCATGTAGTCATAAGAAAGAGAAAACATTTTTAGGAACGTACATCAAGTTTATGTATTCACATTTCAAAGTACAAACCTGCATCCGTAGGAAAAGTTTTGCGTTTTTCAAAACAAGATGGCGGACGGCAACTGAAATTTCTAACCGTATAATTGACGTCAACGTTTCTTCTAATAAATGACGTCACGTATAAACAACAATATTGAATCGAGTCTATTATTACGCAATAAAGAAAATGTACATGGTGAAATAGTACGCTAGTTGTCTGAGAAATTTCAAGATTCATTTATTGTTTTTTGCTAACAGAATGTAATTTTTGTTCATATTCAATATGAAAGTATATAATAATATAGGTTATTGAACTTGTATGGCGAAATATTACTTGGAACTCGTTGATTTGGCGGGAACAACTCGCAAGCTCGTAGTTCCCGCCAAATCAACTCGTTCCAAGTAATATTTCACCATACAAGTTCAATAACCTATAATACTTTATACATCTTAATTATTACTAAAAAAGTGGACTGTTCTGGACTGGGCCGTTCTGGGACTGAACCTCTTTATAAACTGACATGTAAATATTTTGGAAATTGGTGATGGTTGATGTTGAGGCATGACCCCAAAGAATTCAAGGAGACCAAGCTTAACCTATACCTTAAGCAAATACCTATCCGGAGTAGATCTGATATCAAGTTTGATATCTTAAAAAACAATTTTTGGTTGCTGTGCATTTAAATGTGTTAAATTAATGATTATGCCGCATTAGTATTTGAAGTTGGTGCTTTAGATATAAAAAAAAATCGGACTGATAAAATGATAGTTGAATGTGTCGTTGTTGATGTTGGCAGTGGAAGGGAAGCAACTCCTGCATGCAGTTGTTCTTTTCTTAAATTGACTCTCCCAGTCAAATAAGAAAATCAATATTTTGAAAGTTATTTTTTCATACTGGCAGCGGGAAGAGTTTAGTGTATTTGGTTAAAAGTTATTATTTCCGCTACACCTTTGTACACACACCATTTTCAGCTGGATTTTTACTTGAAAAAAATGCGCATAATGTCACTTTAAGGTTTTCAGCCCATAACGGTCAATTTTTCAATTGCTATTTTCATTAACTTTATTCTTTCAATGATTCATATTCAAATTCTGAAAGAAATTTATCGTCTAATTAAAAAGATATATGGAATTTTATACCCCTAGCCTCATCTTGTAAATAACTAACTGAAATGTATACCAGAAAGAACAAGTTTGTGAAAAAGTTATTAAATACCCATTGAATGTGTCCAAAGTTTTGTGATAACGGTAGAAGACATATGTATTGTGTATCGTATTGTTTTTTAATGACTTAATACAATTTAATGATTCATAACAGGCTTTTATCAATACATAAAACAAAGTTTATTTTTACAATAATAATGTTGCCAGCTCCCGCCTCTAGGTGGCGTCAATGATGTAATTGCTGACAACAAGGAGTCCTCTGCAAAATTGGGCACAAGGGGATTTTTCTTACAGACAATGAGTGATCATTTGTGTCAATACTTCGCTAACAGTACTTGGTTTTGGTTACTATCCGTTTATTTTAATCACAGACCTGCAGTTCATTGATACACATCATGTTGCTGTTTTTTTTTTTTCAAAAACATAGTTTTGCTTGAGACTTTTGACGAAGTAAAATACAGTGCTTTTAAATTGTATGTAACCAGCTTTGTTTATGACACATCCTTCAGGAATACGTGACACGACTTACTCGTCTATTATTTCACGAAAATTTCATGAAACCTAAAGTTGTGCAGTATAAAAGTATATCATCAGTGGACGGCCAATCAAAATGAAACTAAAAAAGTGTTGGCTCTAGGCTTTCCGAGGACATAACGTTGACTTAAATGTTTCTGGTTGACAGTGGTAAAAAAATGACCTAACATTTCATATCACCATTGTCTGATTTCTTATCTCAAGACATATCTACTGTACTTAAATGACCATTAAAAGATAAATTTACAGGAGATGGGCACTTTTTACCATATAGATACAAAAAGTTTTTGATGCAAAGAAAAATGTACAAGTCCTGCATGATATTAATGAAAATGTAAAAATTGACCCGGTTGAAAAACTTGAAATTTACCTATAACCTGGCCGGGCCAAATTTCTTCAAAAATTACCGCATAACAAAGGGATAGGAATACCATCAGTATATTTACACTTTTGGTGTTTAAAAGATATGTAAGAGGATCTACAATCTGCAATAAAGTTACGGGAAAAATAACTATAGTACATAAAATAGGCAAGTAAAAGCATGTACTTAAAAGCATTACATAAAGCAAATCAAATAGCACACTAAAAAGCAAAGAAGCACATGAAACATAAAAAATAAAACATGAACTTAAAAAATGCATTTGTGAGAAAAGTATATTATATACATGTATATAATGAATTAAATAAAAATGACTTGATATGGCTTTAAAATAATGATTTAATTAACTAAATTAACTGTGCTACGCGTTTCATACAATTCATCAGGCACAATTGTAGTGAATGACGTTGTTTCCATGACGTTGACGTCATAACTTCCTGCAAGGGAGATTACTGTTGTAAAAATGCAGATAATTAATGTAAATTGAATGTGTTCTTAGTTTTTCTCCAGTTTGGCCAATATAGTATTCCCTACACCCGGTGCATGTTATAACATACAATACATTTTGTACATCGCATGACATCAAGAGGGGGAGGACTCTGTGATGGGCAGTTTTTAAATCCCACTGGGACGAAACTGTTTTGATTTCTGTCCTCTGGCCTGTTTCGTCGGGCCCTTAAGGGTGTTTCTCTTGGTGCTCTGCCTTCTGCAAAGGCATTGAGTACATACGTTTTTTGGTTCTCAAGGTTTGCTTTTTATATATTCATACACGAGCATTTTTGTGTTTTACATACCATGCCTTTTGTTTCCATTGCGTGTGTTAGAGATTCACCTAGCAGGGATTACTTTTATTTACACTGTCCTGTGACTTTGGAACATGGTGGGGGTAAGAGTGAGGTTGGGTGCGCACCATAAACCGGTTTAAGCTCCCCAGTGGTGTTTTTGCCACTGACCGTTCCAAGGCGGTGCCCCACTGTGTTCCTTTAATTGTTGGTTTTGTCCTCGTGTGTTTGCGTTGTGTGTAGTGTGTGTGTGTGTGTGTGTGTGTGTGTGTGTGTGTGTGTGTGTGTGTGTGTGTGTGTGTGTGTGTGTGTGTGTGTGTGTGTGTGTGTGTGTGTGTGTGTGTGTGTGTGTGTGTGTGTGTGGTGGGGGTTTTGTGTGTTGTGTGTGTGTGTGTGTGTGTGTGGTGTGTGTGTGTGTGTGTGTGTGTGTGTGTGTGTGTGTGTGTGTGTGTGTTGGTGGTGTGCACTTCTGGGTGCTATGGGGCTCGTTTTGGGGAGGCTGCGTTTTTGGTATGTGGCATTCCCTGTTTGATATTATTTTTGTTTTTACGTAGAATTTTTTTCCTTTGAAACTGTAAAAAGTATTTTCAACGATATGTTGGCAAAGCGACCAGTTGGGTACGTGGCATTTTGTAACTTTAAATGATTTAGTTTTAGTTTCTGTGAATTTTGCTCTTGTTAGTAACTTTTTAAAATTTGGTGCTTGTCTTTTGCTGTTAATAATTTTACAGTTATTTATGATAACAGACATATTAGCGTTATTTTGTACGCTGATAACAATACCTTATCTTATAATCATATAAACATAAATGAACTTAAAGCTAAAATAGAAGAAGAAATTAAATCACTTATTAAGTGGTTCAAATTAAATCAAATGCAGGCATAGATTTTTTATTCGAAGATAGTGTTAAGCTACTAAGCATCGATATTTACTATCTTTTAGATTTCAATTAACAAGTTACTAAAATGTGTAAAAAAAGTAGCTGATCAGCTTAATGTCCTTAGAATAAGCAATTTTTAACACCTGAATGTAAATTACTAGTATACAAATCTTTCGTAAGATCAAACTTCAATTACTGTCCGCTAATTTGGCATTTTTGATATACCATCAGATTTAACAACAACCTGAAACAAGAGCTGTCCATAAGACAGCACGCTCGACTTTTGTGGGTGTTTGCTAATAAAACAAAACTTTTATCAGTGTAATAGCAAAACAAAATTCTGCTAACTATTAAGTATAAACTAGGAAAGTTGAATCATAAAAAAAGTCAAAATCTATAACTATAGATTTAATTTTTGGTAAATTAATTGTTTGATACAAAATTTACCCTGAACACTATTGCAAGGTTTGATATAACTACCATAGGTGGTTACTGTATATGTGCATGATAGTACCTTGCATGCAAAACTTTACCAAATTTTCAAAGTCAAACAAGGGCCATAATTTGCACTAAATTTAAACAAGAGTTATCTGTCTTGACTGTGTGACACCTCTTAAGACATTACAAAAGTTTCAAGTCAATATCATAAGTGGTTACTGAGATATGTGCATGATAGTACCTAGCAGGCAAAACTTCAACCAAATTTTCAAAGTCAAACAAAGGCCATAATTAGTACTAAATTTATACAAGAGTTATCTGACTTGACTGTGTGACACCCCTAGAGACATTAACGAAGTTTCAAGTCAATATCACAAGTGGTTACTGAGATATGTGCATGATAGTACCTAGCAGGCAAAACTTTAACCAAATTTTCAAAGTCAAACAAGGGCCATAATTTGTACTTAATGTTTTCAAGAGTTATCTGCCTTGATTGTATGACACCCCTAAAGACATGAACAAAGTTTCAAGTGAATATCATAAGTGGTTACTGAGATATGTGCATGATAGTACCTAGCAGGCAAAACTTTAACCAAATTTTCAAAGTCAAACAAGGGCCATAATTTGTACTAAATTTTTTCAAGAGTTATCTGCCTTGATTGTATGACACCCCTAAAGACATGAACAAAGTTTCAAGTGAATATCATAAGTGGTTACTGAGATATGTGCATGATAGTACCTAGCAGGCAAAACTTTAACCAAATTTTCAAAGTCAAACAAGGGCCATAATTTGTACTAATTTTTTCAAGAGTTATCTGCCTTGATTGTATGACACCCCTAAAGACATGAACAAAGTTTCAAGTGAATATCATAAGTGGTTACTGAGATATGTGCATGATAGTACCTAGCAGGCAAAACTTTAACCAAATTTTCAAAAGTCAAACAAGGGCCATAATTTGTACTAAATTTTTTCAAGAGTTATCTGCCTTGATTGTATGACACCCCTAAAGACATGAACAAAGTTTCAAGTGAATATCGTAAGTGGTTACTGAGATATGTGCATGATAGTACCTAGCAGGCAAAACTTTAACCAAATTTTCAAAGTCAAACAAGGGCCATAATTTGTACTAAATTTTTTCAAGAGTTATCTGCCTTGATTGTATGACACCCCTAAAGACATGAACAAAGTTTCAAGTCAATATCATAAGTGGTTACTGAGATATGTGCATGATAGTACCTAGCAGGCAAAACTTTAACCAAATTTTCAAAGTCAAACAAGGGCCATAATTTGTACTAAATTTTTTCAAGAGTTATCTGCCTTGATTGTATGACACCCCTAAAGACATGAACAAAGTTTCAAGTCAATATCATAAGTGGTTACTGAGATATGTGCATGATAGTACTTAGCAGGCAAAACTTTAACCAAAGAAGCAACGCCGACGCCGACACACAAGTGACTGTAATAGCTCTCCATATTCTCCGAATAGTCGAGCTAAAAATGATAAAGTTAATTTCCAGATTCTAAATAGTACAAATACAATATCATATTAGTGAATGAATCTGTAACTTTGGCAGGCAAGGCAAGGAATTTAGCCAACATGACAGCAGGTGTTACTGAGCCTAGTGATACTTTGATGTTAAATGTTTGTCCTAGACTAGTAAAGTTGCAACCAGGTAGTTCCTGTTCGGGTTTGTAACAATACAGCTCATCCCATCAGTATATATCCAAGAACTGCTCTTTGTAATCTTCAGGATGTTTCTTTAGTAAGAAGCATTGATCCTTCTGAGACTATTGTTGATAAATCTCACAATTCTGACAAATCTTTAGAAGAATTTGGTATTTCTGTTCCATCTGACACTTTGTCACCCGAACAACAGTCCTAAGTCCATTCTTTTCTCAGTAGCTGGAAGCATATTTTCTCATCAGGTCCTACTGATCTTGGTTTGACAAACTTAATAGAGCATGACATCAAGTTGTCTGATCCTTCTCCCTTTAAGGAACCATACAGACGGATCACTCCCAGTATTTTGAAGAAGTAAGGGAACATCTGAAAGATATGATCAATGCTGGTGCTATCCGTGATTCTATTCCATTTTCTTCAAATATTGTGTTGGTACGCAAGAAGGATGGCTCTTTAAGGTTTTGTATTGATTTCCGGAAGTTGAATAACCGCACAATCAAGGACGCCTACGCACTTCCGCGTATTGATGAAACAATCGGTTCTTTAATCGGTTCTAAATTCTTTTCTTAGCTCGATTTACGGTCCGGCTACTGACAAGTGCCAGTCAAAGAAGAAGACAAGCAGAAGACCACCTTCAGCGTTGGTCCACTCGGGTTCTACGAATGTAACCGTATGTCTTTTGGGCTCACCAATGCCCCTGCAACGTTTCAGCGCTTGATGGAACGTTGTATGGGAGAGTTACATCTGAAAGAGTGCTTGATCTATCTTGAGGATGTAATAATCTTCTCTGACTCCATCGATTCACACTTAAGGCGTCTTGAGGCAGTTTTCCAGCGTATTGAGCAGTACAACCTGAAGTTGAAAGGGTCTAAATGTGAGTTTTTCAGAGACCAGGTTCAATATCTCGGCCATATTGTCAGTTCACAAGGTGTGGAAACTGACCCTAAGAAAGTTAAGGTTCTCAAAGAATACCCGGTCCCCACTAATATCAAGGAACTTCGCAGTTTTCTGGGTTTCGCCTGATATTACCGACGATTTATACAGGACTATGCTCAGATTGCCAAACCTCTGAATGACCTTCTATCAGGAATCCCCACTAACAAACCATCAAGGAAGTCCAAGGCGAAAGTTCCTTTCTGCTGGAGCTCAGAGCAGCAGAGTGCCTTTGAGACATTGATTGATAGGTTGACTTCACCTCCTGTACTCTCCTATGCAGACTATACTAAACCTTTCATACTTAATGTAGATGCCAGTTCGTATGGCCTTGGTGCAGTTCTTTACCAAGCTGACTCTAATGGAAAGGAGCATGTTGTGTCATATGCTAGTAGAGGGTTGAGAGCAAGTGATCGATATTACCCGGCTCATAAACTCGAGTTCTTGGCACTTAAGTGGGCCATCTGCGATAAATTCCACGACTATCTTTACGGCAATTTAGTGGAAGTTCGTACTGACAATAACCCACTTACATACGTATTTTCTTCAGCCAAACTCGATGCAACGAGTCACAGATGGCTTGCCTCTTTGTCGGTCTATGACATCAAACTGCACTATCGTTCAGGTAAAGAGAATGTTGACGCTGATACTCTTTCAAGACTTCCTCCAGGTTTTGATTCCTGTGTCATTCTTTCTGATGCTATCAAAGCTTTACTTCTTGCACATTCTGGTTGTCCAGACCAACCCGCAGTTGTTGAGCGTGTGTCTCTCAGTCAGCAGGTTCTCTCTGATAACCCAAGGAATGAATTTACGGCTGGAAGTAACTTAGCCGGAATTGATTGGAAACAGCCATTGATCCTGCTTTGTCTCGAGTCATATAACACCTTGAATCCGGGCACAAACTCACAGATTGCCAGAAATCTCATGAGACTCCATTAGTCCGAAGTTACCCGAATAACATGTATCTGAAAGATTATGTCCTGTACAGACGAGGATCTTGTAATGGCTACCCTGTTACCCAGATTGTACTGCCCGAATATCTTGTTGATATTGTTTTTGAAGGTTTACATGATCATGCAGGTCATCAAGGTTCTATCCGTACCACTGCTTTGGTCAGGTCTCGTTTCTTTTAGCCTCAGTTAGAGCAATCTGTGGAGCACCGAGTTAGAAACTGCCGTAGATGCATCCACCGTAAGACTTTGGATAAGACCACAGCCAAGTTAATTCCAGTGCACTCTTGCTATCCCATCGACATTGTTTGCATGGATTTCCTGTCTCTCAAGATGTCTCGTGGTGGTTATGAGAACGTTCTCATAAGAACCGACCACATTACTCGATTTGCCCAGGCGATCCCCGCCAGAAATCAGACTGCTCACACCACTGTCAAGCTTCTGTTTGAAAATTTCATCTGCCACTATAGGTTTCCAAGTCGGTTTCACAGTGATCAGGGTCGAAATTTTGAGAGTGAAGTGATCCGAGAACTCTGTAAAATCGCCAACATTGAGAAATCCCGGACAACCCCGTACCACCCCCAGGGTAATGGGATTCCCGAGATATTCAATGGGACCCTTATGAACATGCTTGGGACGTTAGAAGATGACAAGAAAGTCAATTGGAAATCCCACATCCCTACTTTTGTCCACTCCTATAACTCCACCCCACATTCTTCCACGGGTTACACTCCTCATTTTCTCATGTTTGGTCGGCATCCAAGGCTTGCGATTGATGCATTTTTGGGTATTGAGCCTGATAAGTCAGAAGTGAAGGAAAAGTCCTGTTTTGTTGCCGGTCTCCGTAGAAGACTCAAATTTGCCTACGATGTTGCCCGTCGAGAAGCCAGGAAGCAAGGAAGGCGTCATAAGAAGTGGTATGACATCCGGGTAGGGAAGCCAAGTTAGAGGTTGGAGATCGAGTTCTCGTCCGAAATGTTGGTATTAGAGGCAAGGCCAAGTTGGCAGATCGGTGGGAGAAATAGGTGTATACTGTTATCAGCAAGCCAACACCCGTATTTGAAGTTAAGCGGGAACATGGAAGAGACAAACCAAGACTGTTGCACAGGAATCTCTTGCTGATTAAGCCCAAGCCCTTTTCAAACTCAGGTCCTTCCAACCTTGGTGAATCTAGTGTTGTTTCAGGTGACACTGACACAGAGATCTCCGGACAGACTGTACACACGAGTGTTGATGCACCAACTTTAGGTGGAGACAAACACGGTGTCAGTGATGCTACTTTGTCTCAAGAACATGCATCTTATCACTTTGTTCCAGGATCTGAGAATGAAAGTCCTGATTTTGTTTCAGACGAGCAAATTCATTCTGGGTCATCTCTTGCAGAAGGGAGTCCTGTAGCCAATGATTCTGTTATTGGCAGTGAAATCACTACTTTCGGTGAAACAGATGTCGTTAAAGTTCCACCTTTTTCCTCTATTGAACAGGTCACTAGGTTAGGCGACAGGATCAGAAGTACATTATTCAAGCTCGCAGAGAAAAAGCAAATATTCCTTCCGAACAACAGAGGCCAAGAAGAGTTCGGGCTGAACCGAAGTGGATGAAAACCGGAGACTGGAGGTTAAACTAATTGTATTTACATATTTCTTTTTATTTTTGTAGATTGACTCCAGCGTACCAGTTTTATTATATGCATGATATAATTGCAGTTCGAGTCCAAGAGTTATCTGACAGCCGTTATTCGGCCTAAAGGTAGCAAGGAATTGATGAAATATATGAAAGTTGTTCATTGATGATTGTTTCGAAAATTTTAGATGTTGGTGTCAGTATACTTGCAGGTCTGTAATTTTTCACAACAAAAGGGTTTTTTTTTGTAAACTGGGGTAACTTGTGCTTTCTTAAGATTTTCAGGGAAACTTTCTGTATCTATCATTTTTAGCTCGACTTTTCGAAGAAAAGGGGAGCTATCCTACTCGCCCCGGCGTCGGCGTCGGCGTCGGCGTTGGGATCACAACTTGGTTAAGTTTTTCGTACCACCCCACTTTATTTCCAAAGTATTAGAGGTATGGCTTTGAAACCTACCATACTTGTTTACCGTCATAACCTCCATCTACAGACAAGAGTACATAACTCTGTCAAGGTTTTTGACATAATTATGGCCCTTTTTTACTTAGAAAGTGTATTGAGCTTCGTTAAGTTTTTCGTACCTCCCCACTTTATTTCAAAACCGTTAGAGGTATTGCTTTGAAACTTACCATACTTATTTATCATCATTACCTCCATCAACAGACAATAGTACAGAGTTTGACAGAATTATGCCCCTTTTTGACTTGGAAAATGCATTGAATATGGGTAAAATCCACTTATAGACTTAACCCTTCGAGATATTGCTTTGAAACTTTAAATGCTTGTTTATATCATTACCCCCATCTGTAGGCAAGAGAAGGTAACTCTGTCAAGGATTTCTTTTTTAATTAAGGCCCTTTATCGACTTAGAATCTTGGTTAAGTTTTTCGTACTAGTCCACTTTTTGACTAAACTGTTTGAAATATTACTTTGAAAGTTAGAATATTTGTTTACCATCTTGATCCTAAACACAGGCAGGAGAAGGTAACTCTGTCAAGGATTTTATTTGAATTATGACCCTTTTCAACTGTTCGTTCAAATTTCAAAATTTGAATTCTTGTCCACTTGTTTGAAAGTTTGAATACTTATGTACCATCATGACACCTGTCTGTAAGCAAGAGAAGATAACCCTGTGAAAATGTTTCTTGATTTGTACTTAGAAATTCCTAGTTACAGTCTTGTGTGCAACTGTCACGTTGCACTATCAAACCACTTGAGGATTAATTTAAAACTTTGCTGTAGTTTCAGGGATATCAAAGAATTAGTTTGATAACTCTTGACTTAATATCTTGCTACTTGTGGCCCTTGTTTATACACATCATTGGGGATTTTGTACTGGCAAAGTTTTGTTTTATTGGCAAGCACTGAAAAAGTCAAGCGCTGTCCTACTGACAGCTCTTGTTTAGAGGTCCACTAGGCAATGTCACAATGCTAAATATCTAAGCTCTAGGCCTTCCTGTTTTAGAGAAGATTTTTAAAGTTTTTCCTTTCCATTGCCATGGCAACCAGAATCTGCATGAAATGGAATTATTTGAAAATTATGAAAGTTGTTTATGTAAGGAACATGAGGGTAATGATTCAAAAACGTATTCAAAGTAAGGTGTTAAGTGGATTTTACCAATATTCAATGCACTTTCTAAGTAAAAAAAAGGAGCATAATTCTGACAAAAACCTTCACAAAGTTATGTACTCTTGTCTGTGAATGAAGTTAATAATTGTAAATAATAATGGTAAGTTTCAAAGCATTATCTGTAATGGTTTTGAAATAAATTGGGGGTGGTATGAAAATCTTAACCAAGCTTTATGCACTTTCTTAGTCGATAAAGGGCCATCACTCTGACAAAATCCTTGACAGAGTTGTTATGTACTCTTGTCTGTTGATAGAGGTTATGATGGTAAACAAGTATGGTAAGTTTCAAACCAATACCTCTTATTGTTTTGAAATAAAGCGGGATGGTATGAAAAACTTAACCAAGGTGTGACACCAAGGTAATATTTAGGAACAGATTTTAGTACAGGCAGAGAACAAGGGATTTGTGTGTATATGTGTGGTGGTAGTTGTCATGTTTTGGGCGGGGGGCGGACAGGGGTTACTGCTGCCTAAAAGCATAGCTAACTTTATGAGTTTCGTGTTTCTTTGTCCATTTTTTATTGCACACTCCAGTTAATTCTCAACAGTTGTTCACATAAATTTCGAAAAGAAAACAAGCAACTTCAGTGAATTTGTATACCCCGCCAAATGAAACAAATAATTGAAAAAAACAACAACTTGGAAGTGTATTGGTTTGTCTGCTTCAGAAAACAAAAGGACCGTTACATTCTAAACATTTAGGCTCTAAATCTTGTGGTTTTGGAGGAGAAGATTTTTAAAGGTTTTCCTAAATAAGTAAATATATATGTAAAACAAGTGACCCCCTAGCCCGGGCCAATATTGACCCTAGGGGCATGATTTGAACAAACTTGGTAGAGGTTCACTAGACAATGCTATATACTAAATATCTTAGCTGTAGGCCTTGTGGTTTTGGAGAAGAAAAGTTTATTCTATAGAAACCTATATAATTATGTAAAATCAAGTGACACCCCCGGGCGGAGTCAATTTTAACCCAGGGTTCATGATTTGAGCAATTTTGGTTGAGGTCCACTAGGCAATGTTACATGCCAAGTATTTAAGCTTGAGGCCTTGTGGTTTCAGAGATTTTTAAAGTTTTTCCTATTTGTTGCCATAGCAACCAGAGTTCTGCATGGAATGGAATTCTTTGGACAAGTTTATATAATAGAGCTTCATGCAAGAAACATCCCTGCAAAGTTTCATCAACATTGGCCCAGTCGTTTCAGAGGAGATGTCGTTTGAAGCAAAATGTTGACAGACGACGGACAATCATCCATCCTGAAAGCTCACCCTGGCAAAGCCAGGTGAGCGAAAAATTTGTCTGTGAGTTTCATGTAATGTGTGAAGAAATTTTATAAATATTTAATTACATTTGTTAAGAACATGAAACAGAATTTATTGATATTTTCGATTTTTTTTCAGTGACTGGAATAAATAACAACGATTATCATAGAATACGTTTTCTTCGAAAATGTCACGAGTGTTATATATATCGAGTCACTAGTACCATGGAAATAAACAGGGCTTTTTTCATTAAATAAAAACAAAATATGGTAGATTTGGTACGCAATTAATACAAGAGGGCCAAGATGGCCCTATATCGCTCACCTTGGTACAAGTCCACTTGCCTGGTGGAAGATCACTAGACAATGTTATATACCAAATAGGTTTTCCCATATACGACTTTGTAAAACAAGTGACCCCCGGGCAAGGTCAGTTTTGACCCCAGGGGCATAATTTGAACAAACTTTGAAGAGGTCTACTTGGCAATGCTACATGCCAAATATCTTAGCTCTAGGCCTTGTGGTTTCAGAGAAGATTTTTAAATAATAAGCTTATGTAAAACTAAAAGACCCCCACCCCCGGGCAAGGTCAAGGTCCGAGAGTCATAATTTGGACTATCTTGGTAGAGGTCCACTAGACAGTGCTACATGCCAAGTATGTTAGCTCTAGGCTTTGTGGTTTCAGAGAAGAAGATTTTTAAAGTGTTTCCTATTTGTTGCCATAGCAACCAGAGTTCTGCATGGAATGGAATTCTTTGAACAATTTTCGTAGAGCGTCATGCAAGGAACATCCCTGCAAAGTTTTATCAATATTGGCTTAGTGGTTTCAGAGGAGATGTCATTTGAATCAAAATGTTGACAGACGACGGACAATCATCCATTAGAAAAGCTCATCCTGGCGAAACTGGTGCATTTTTAAGATGAACTGCGACATTGCTGGCCTCAACAGATAGGGGAATCAATTCTATTATCTCAATCAAGACTCAAAGAAGGAGATATTTTCCCATGTAAATGCCTGGAATTCAGATAACTCGAGACCTTCGATAACTCATGCATTTTAGTCGAGCCCGTTTGACTTCAAGTTATCGAAGTTTTACTGTATACTGACTCCTTACCTGTGAACCATTTTTGATTGAAATGAGGGAAATTTGTCCTAAAAATGAGGGAGATTGGTCATATTTGCGGGAGATTTTAACGCGTGCATGCGCTTCTAGCTAATAAAGTCATAAATGGCATTGAAAAGCTGCTTTAATACCTGTATTATATCATAGTGTTTTTAGCTTACCTGACCACGAAGTGGTCATGGTGAGCTTTTAGGATCGTTGAATGTCCGTCGTCCGTCCGCCCATCCATTCACAATTAGTTTGTTTACACTCTAGCATCTACATTTTTAAAACAATCATGATAAAACTTGAACACAATGTATATGCCCACAAGACCTTGAATGAGTTCGATTATGGACTTGATTGGATCAGTACTTCCTGAATTATGGTCCCTGATTTAACAAAAAATGCAAGATTTAACTATGTTTACACTCTAGCACTTTCGTAAACGTGGGTTGCAAATACAAAGCGTTGTTTACAGGTTCGTCCTTTTACTTCCGTAATAATACTGACGTACATAAACAATATAACAATAACAACAATATGACGTCATTAACGTAACATGATACATTTTCGCGGCGCGGCAAATTACGTTGCATTTACAACATTCTGGGTCCATAGAGTTCATTTGGAAGTAGTCCCGGTTTTAACTACAGACTCATTTCTTCAAGCATTGCGGAGGTTTACAAGCCGCAAGTCGTTACCCAAGGTGATGATCTCAGACAACGCAACAACCTATATTTCTGCAGCGAACTACCTTAAGAAACTATTCAACTCGCCTTCTGTGCAAGAAGAACTCAGCAGAAAGGGAACAGAATGGAGATTTATTCCTAAACGCGCCCCGTAGTATGGTGGATTTTGGGAACGTCTCACAAGACTAAAACGCATTTGAAGAAGATCCTAGGAAGACGATTCGCAGACGATAGTGACAGAAATTGAAGCGGTTATGAATGATAGACCGCTCACGCATGTATCAACGAACATCGAAGATTTGCAGCCGTTAACGCCGTCACATCTACTTTACGGACGTAAGATGACGTCACTTCCACGTCACGAACAGTTCACAAACAATGATGTAACGTTAGTTTAAAGTGTCCAGACGATACTTACCAACCGAGCAAAAACGCAAACAAACATTATCGGTCAGTTCTGGAAACGTTGGAGGTCGGAATACCTAACCTCATTACTAGAATATCACTAAACTACGGGATCGAGCGAGGAACGTATTCGAGTGGGAGATGTCGTGCAGGTCCACGACGAGGGACCATGAATCCGATGGAAACTTGCAGTAGTCCAGGAGCTGATTACCGGTAATGATGGTTCAGCGCGAAGATCAAAACTAAGCAGGGTCTTACAACTGTGATAATTAAATAGTGAATAACATGAAGACTATGAGAAAGAGTGAACCTAGCTAAAAGGGAGATCATTTACACGAGATTTAAAGACTATTCACTTGTGATTAAAGTAATTCTAGAGACTGTTCATGAGAATTCAGAGAATTTACATGCATTTTAAAGAATGAGTTTAACATTTTACTTTTATCTAAAAGTGCTTTCATACATTGACTTGTAATTAAGTTGAGCATTTACAGTAAGCTAAAAGTTATTTCTAAGAGTTTCATGATAACAGAGATAACAGATTTATGTAAGCATATCCTACATTTATTTTGTTAAATTCATATAACTTTTTGCGGCCCCCGGAATGTTGTAAATGTAACGTTATTTGCCGCGCCGGGCAAATGTATCATGTTACGTTAATGACGGCAACGTCATATTGTTGTTATTCTTATTGTTGTTTATGTACGTCAGTATTATTACGGAAGTAAATTAAAGGACGAACCTGCACACAACGCTTTGTATTTGCGAAAAGCACTAATTATAAACATATTTACATAGAATGTGTATGACCATAAGATCTCGCATGAGATCAATTATGGGCTTGATCAGATTAGTTCTTTCAGAGTTATGACCCTTGATTTAACATAAATTGCAATATATAACCGTGTTTACACTCTAGCACCTTCAAATTTCACCTATCATAATCATCATTGCAAAAAATGTGTATGACCATAATATCTCGGATGAGTTCAAATGTGGGCTTGGTTCTTCCAGAGTTATGGCCCTTGATTGAAAAAAATTGCTATATTTAACTCTGTTTACACTCTAGCACATTCATTTCTTCTTTAATCATAATCATATTTACAAAGAATGTGTATGATCATAAGATCTCGGATCAGTTCAATAAGGGGCTTGATCAGATTAGTTCGTTCAGAGTTATGGCCCTTGATTTAACAAAAATTGCAATATATAACTGTGTTTTCACTCTAGCACACCTTCAATTTTTCACTTATCCTAATCATCATTAGAGAATGTGTATGACCATAATATCTCGGATGAGTTCAAATATGGGCTTGATTCTTCAAGAGTCATGGCCCTTGATTTAAAAAAAGAATTGCTATATTTAACTCTGTTTACACACTCGCACCTTCATTTCTTCATTAATCCTAATCATATTTACAGAGAATGTGTATAATCATAAGATCTCGGATGAGTATCTTGGATGGGCTTGATCAGATTTGTTGGTCCAGAGTTATGGCCCTTGATTTAACAAAAATTGCGATATGTAAATATGTTTACACTTTTACACCTTCATTTCTTCTTTAATCCTTATCATATTTACAGAGAATGTGTATGACCATAAGATCTCAGAGGAGTTCAAATATGGGCTTGATCAGATTAGTTCTTCCAGAGTTATGGCCATTGATTTAACAAAAATTGCAATATATTGAACAAAATAAGTGACTTCCACTGTGTTATAGTGCAGATTTACGTAAATACGAAAAGAAGGGCTAAATCATTTTTACATGTATTCCAACAGTATTTCAATGTGAATGTGTGTGTAAAATTTAATCGCTCTACGTTCACGTAAAACTGATGAAATGGTTGATTAAATGTGGTAGGGGTCGTAATTAATACTAGGTATTGCCACCTTGAGCACCGGGTACTGCCTGGCATCGTTGGCGCATAGAACAGACACGTGTGTTGATTTCGGCCAGTGGAATGTTGTTCCACTCCTGGATTAAGGCTTGTGTAAGTTCCTTGATGTTCGACGGTGGAATAGGGCGACTTCTAACACGCTGGTCCAAATTATCCCACAGGTGTTCGAACCCTGCCATCACATCGATGAATGGAAAATCTCGACTCGTGGGAGAAGAGAACGCTATTCCATTGTTGCCTTATCCAGCGATGGAGTGTATGTGCCCAATTAACACGATTTACGCTGTGACGTCGCGTCCATACACAGCCAACGTAAGGACGACGTCCAATTAGACCACACTCGCGCAGACGATTGCGTACAGTTTGGGCACATATTCGGTTGTTATGTGTACCAGAGGTGTTAGCAGCAGTAGCAGTGGCAGCTTGAAAACGATTGCGTATAGGTGTGTGTTCATGATATTGCGGTCTTGACCAGGCGTTGTGACCCGCGGAGACGCCCACTACGTGGTAAATCGTCCATACGCCCTGTTATTTGAAAACGTTGCGTAAGGTTTCGAATAGCACAGCTAGAACTGCCAACAAACCTAGCAACCTCATTCGTCACCCTACCAACATTAAGCATGCCGATGCCACGTTCATGTAAATTCAGTAGGCATACGAGAATTTTTTTCAACTTCTTTTTCTTATTGACAAAAAATCTATAAAATCAGACTGAAAGGTTTGATTTTATAATCACAAATTATACTGGTCCGTGCATGCATGAGAACATCGATTTTAACTTTTTCTTTTTGTGTAATGCGTACAATCCAATTATAATTGATTTTATTTGACATATAATCGTTCGCCCGAACATATGTAGGGCATTAGACATGTTGATATTTTTGTAGAACATTAAAAAATATCTATAGAAATCGGAAGTTTCTTTTAAGGTTCAGTATATAACTGTGTTTACACTCTAGCACCTTCAATTTTTCACTTATCCTAATCATAATTACTGAGAATGTGTATGACCATACTATCTCGGATGAGTTCAATTATGGGCTTGGTTCTTCCAGAGTTATGGCCCTTGACCTAAAAAATCAAAGGACTGAAAGTACTGGAGGATCGATTGTCTCTGAACAACACAGTCTGTACACATACATGTGTAAATATCAGGACAACACAGACTGTACACATATATGTGTAAATATCAGGACAACCCTTACAGGAGTAAAGTTATAAACTGGAGACACAACTTTACTTTAGAGATAGGAACCCATGCGCTTACCTTTTGCATTCAGTGACTATGCTCAACTACCCTATGAAGTGTCATAGCTGTGGATGGTAACTTGAAGTGGAGTTCGACAAAACTGAACTGAAAATTCATAGTTTGAACAACTTTTAATGTCATTCAAAAGTTATGGGATATGCCCATAGGGTTGATTGTATTGTGCCAATTGACTGATTCGGATTTAACGTCGCACTCATCAGCTAAGGTCATATGGCATCTTCCAGCTTTCATGGAGGAGGGAGACCCTGGGTGCCAATTCGGGCATTATTTCAGTCACGAGCCTGGGTAGAACCTAGATAGCTTCCAGACATAAAAGAATTCGACCCAAGTAGGACACGAACCTACAGCGGTGAGGGACAAGTGATCATCAGTCAGTGACATTAACCACTCGGCCACAGACGCCATTGTATGATGTCAAGCAATTGTCTGAAGTTTCAAGGCTTTAATGGTTACCGAGAAAGTGAATTTTAAGAAAGCTTAACCAAATTTAAGACGACAGTGCCGACTGACGTCTAAAAGGTTATGACAATGGCTCTTCGGTTTTTCATAGAAAAGCTAAAAATGGATAAATCAATCTTTTGTTATAAATTGATTCAGTATATACCTATTGTAGAACAAGTACTTGCAGCTCAATCCCGGGGAGTGCTTCCAAAATACTGCAAATAGCAATATACCGGATCTATTGCGCACCCCTAGTCATTACCAGCCTCTCTACCATGCTGTTTTAAATTTCGATAACTTGTCTAAAACAACTGAATGTTTAATAGCAGGCTATTACCTGAACATAGCAGTGATATAAACTGTGTAGCAGCTGTTTAAATAGCGACTTTTAGAGCGACATAGAAACCAAGTAGTTCGCTGATGCCGTTTGGTTTTCTAAACTGTTTTAGCTTTTAGCCTAACCATGTCAGCCCCTAGCTAAACCTTGTTCATTTAATTTAGATATCTTAAACTTAGAATCTAGACATAAAATAGAATTAACAGGGAATGTCTACAACCTCAAACAATTCGTATATTAAGTGTCAGAATCGCGCGTGACAAGTTCGTCTTTAAAAAGTATTAAAGTATAAAGTTTGTCTCCAAAATGTGTTTAAACAAAGATATTGGAGTATGAAAACACTCATGATCGCAGTGAAGTGCAGGTAAATATTTCCCATATATTTTCTCGTAAAACAATCGATCTCTGGTCTCAACATCTAACGAGATTGATGAAATTTTTGATTAATGACCAGGGCACTTTCGGTCTCTATTCGTGAAATCTTCCCCCTGACTAGAATCAACCTTCAATAACTTCAAAACTGCGAATCATTGCGGGTGGAAACAAAGAACCGAGTGAAGGTAACATAAAACCCTTGACTATCGGCATATTTATATAATTTCCTAGCGTACAGAAAACAACTTTTCCTGGTTTGAATGCGCTTGACCTAGTTAAAAAGCACGTTTTCTACCATTTTCTCAAGTTTGCTCTCAATTTTCTCACTTAATCCAAGTTTGCTCTCACTATACACCTACCCCCTGCTATTAGTCTTCATGATTAACACATATTAGACTCTAGTAGTATTTCGTAACAAGTAATTATAATAATGATGATGATGATGATGATGATGATGATGATGATGATGATGATGAATGTATGTATAAATGTACCCGCTAAAATTAAGTGTAGCAAAAGAATCATGGTAAAGTTTGAAAGTTTTAGTTACAATACAATACAATACAATAAATCCTATTTGTATTTCTATTGAGTTAATATATGTTCTTTGTAAATGACAGCATGATCCAGAGAAATGAATTTGATTTTCCCTTTAGATTATTGCATTTCTGTCTACATTTAAAAATCGTATTTAAGACATGTAGATCTATGTGATTTCTTACAGTTATTCGTACCTAGGTACGAATCGTCTTCGGCAAAATGCGGACATTTTCGTACCACGCATTTACATAAAATACAACAATTACAACGTGTTTAAAGCATAAAAATATGTTGTCATATTTCAAAAAGACATCTACAAGTGCCTCTGTAAAGTTAATTTGCTGATAAGTTTCAGTTTTATACCTAAACGCGTAAAGGCGTATTTTAGACAAGTGTTTTCAAAGACACTAAATGACAACTAGTCAGGCCGAACACTTTTGATGATAGAGGCATTGGCAAGTTACAAAAAATCGTTGCTTTTTATGTTGAAGTCCGAGTTTTGTAATTTAAAATTCAAGAGTACCTAGTGGTTCCATAATGTATTACGATGTTCCGATAGTTTATGATCACAAAAACAATATCGGATAAAAGACTAAATAAATTATTCGGCCTGACTAGTTGTCTTTTAGTGTCTCCAGTCTGACTAGTTGTGATCAAAACCACGTAAAAAATAGTTCTATACAGAACAGATACCTCGTTGATTTTTTAAGAAAAAACAACAATATAACATTATGCTATTCTGAAATGTTTTGATATTATTTAGATCTGTAACTAAATAATTTTTAAAACAGAAGACAGTATAAATCGTGACAACTGAATTTATGGAACTACTTGTTTGTATGTTGTGCGTTCGGCCGTAAGGCCGATATACTCTGTTAACATTGCCTCGATTTTAACAATCGATCCCAAAATTGGTATATTTAACTCTGTTTACACTCTAGCACCTTCATTTCTTCTTTAATCCTAATCATATTTATAGAGAATGTGTATAATCACAAGATCTCGGATAAGTTCAATTATGGGCTTGATCAGATTTGTTCGTCCAGAGCTATGGCCCTTGATTTAACAAAAATTGCAATATATAACTGTCTTTACACTCTAGCACTTTCAAATTTTTCACTTTTCCTAATCATCATTACAGAGAATCCTCATCATCATTACAGAGAATGTGTATGACCATAATATCTCGGATGAGTTCAAATATGGGCTTGGTTCTTCCAGAGTTATGGCCCTTGATTTAAAAAACTAGATGGATGTTCAGTAGAACACTTGTGTCGCCCTCTTACCCTTTGTCAGAATAACCAATAATTTTGTGACAAAATCTAAGTACAAAAAGGGGCATAACTCTGACAAATATGACCTTTACCAACATTTGGCGGCATCATGACGCTTATGTCATAAGCAATACAATTTGAAAGTTTGATGAAGAAATCTTAAGAAATGGCAAAGTTATAGCCAACATTAAGTTTTTGTGACAAAATCTAAGTACAAAAAGGGGCATAACTCTGTCAAATATGACCTTGACCTACACATTTGGCGGCATCATGACCCTTTTGTCATAAGCAACACAATTGTTTGATGAAGAAATCTTAAGAAATGGCAGTTATAGCCAACGTTTGTGTGACGGACGGACGGACGGACGGACGGACAAAGCGATCCCTATGTATCGCCTTTTCTCCGAAAGGCCGACACAGACACAAAAAAATGCTATATTTAACTCTGTTTACACTCTACCACCTTTATCTTATTAAACACTTCTTGTCAAAACCCACAAGGACATCTTAGATATTTTGTATTTAACCTTTTCTGGTGGTCCTCTTTCAAGTTTGTTCAAATCCTTTCCCTGGTGTCAAAACTGACCTTCCCGGTTGTCACTGGTTTTACATAGAGTGAATAGCAAAATCTGCAAAACACATATACAGCTTATATATTTGGTGCGTATCACTGTCTAGTGGTCCTCTGACATGTTTGTTAAAATCATGCCCAATGGGTCAAATTGACCCCGTCCAGGGCACCACTTTATTTTCAAAGAGTTATGTAATTAAGTCGTCGTCGGCGGCGTTCCTATGAATAAGTACTTCAGTCGATGTAGTATGTAGTTGTACCTATCTCAAGTACATTGTATTGATCCAAGTAACAGATGTTTTAGCTACATAATTAACCCTCGGAATGACTTGATTTTACTGTTGTGTATTGTCTGCTATGGGCAGTTCAGCCACATAAATACCTATTTGTAAGGGGGGCGCACAATGCTGTATTAACAAGTTACGGTACTTTACAGTACGGTAGTTCTAAATAAGTACACAAGCAAACCTTGTCTCCAGTTTTATAACAACACTATGATAATCTTATTCTCTGATAACATGTTCTTGCTGATATAAATCCTTACATGGATTCTACGTGAAGTTTACTTTAAATTAATACCCGTGATAAAGTGAAAGACACAGTCTTTATTAAATTTAGAAGATGCATTGACCCATGTATTCTAAATACATGTATTGTATAACCAGCGTTAGAAGTCAACATGAGAGGACTTGAAGGGTACTGTTCGAAGCTGATGGCTTGAGATATGCATACTATGTCTTTTCATGACAGGCCCAGTTGTGCTGTGTCCTCTTTCGTGAAAGGATTGACAGGTCTTGTACTCCTTCTTTGTCATATCACGTAAAATGTATGTGTGTATTTACTTCTACGTGATCATTTAATAGTTTTTTGCAAATCTTTTTTAATATTAAAAGTGTTAATCTTTGATTAAATTATGTTTTCGTTTAAGCTAAGTTTACCAGGAATACTCTATAACCTCTCTTTATAGACGGTTCCTGGTATAGTCAGGTCTGAAATTATTGATTGAAAAGATATAAATATAATTAGACAGAACTTTAAAGAAGTGATAGATACTTTTCCGTATATTTTTTTGCTTTGATATAAGCGACCGCATTGTCCGCAAACATGTCTGGCGTAATAATTTAATCTATCCAACTAAAACCAAAACTTACGTCACCGCCACCACCCTAATCATAACAAGGTTTCGAATTGAGATAGGTACATTTATACATGTGTATTGTTTCATCTCCTGCGTGTTTTTATAGAATGGTTTGTATAAACTTACGGAACTTTTTACCACAGACGCGGAGTCATGAAATCATACTGTATTTTGGTCAGAGAGGTAAATTTCTGAATTTTCTGGTATGATGACGTCATCGCTCTAAAAAATAGACTGTGTCTACAGTATAGATCTCAGAAGTACCTTAATTTTTCAATGCAGAGAGACGCATATTTTCGATCTAGTGCTCAAGTGTCTATGAACCTTTTGCTCACCCCGTATTAAATACAGCAGGCTGCTGCGGCCCGCAACAAACAGATGGCACATGGAAGCAGACTGGTATACGATTTAGTGATTTAGCGGAGATATTGATAAATCAGTCTGCACAAATTGGAAAACCAGTCAATAATTTGTCATTCAAAGACAATATTGAGCAGGAATGTGAGAATGTGACCACAGGGGTCCAGTCAGACCTGTGTATTCACAGTAGGGGCCTTAACCAATGATAGACTAGCTTATGTTTTTCATAATCAGCTACTACATACAACGCGTTGCAGTTGGCTTTGCCCGCTGGCTATTTTAGCAATCAATAAAATTACAATCTTACGTCACACAAAGGCGAATCTGAAACTATTAATAGAGCATGTAGATATCGGTTAACTCCTCCCCTCCGTTCTTTCATTGAAAAGGTCAAATAGGGGCGCATACGATCAGTCTTTATTTGATTCTGACGTTACGTTCCGAACGTGGAAAGAAAAATTTAAAGTCATAACAGAAGCAGTATCGGATAAAGTATATATTAAAGTGCCATTTGGTAAATCGGCGGAGCCAGGTGTACACTAATTGATGGAACTTTCCCAAAACTTTATGAAATAAACTATGGAAGTTTTATTGCGTACCTCAACGAATAGCCCAACTAATTGCACGCAAGTGCTTTTTGCTACATACGATGTTGTTCTGTCTTGCAGTCGAAATATTGAGGCTACTCCACGAGGTAATACATGTGCATAAAAATAAAAATAAAACACATTAACAGCGCACTTTTAAAGTAAGCAAGATTAAAATGTTATCCCAATACTGCAAATAGATCTAAAATGTCTGGGCTAGGTAAAACAGGACTTTCGTACAATATTTATTCGTTTTAATTTTTTGCCCTCAACATTTCGGCTAGCCTGCGGACAACCGGGACCCGGGACAGAAAAGCCGCTTGTCTGACAGCAGAAAGTCCTGTGCCAGACATGTCGGACCCCCTCTGTACTATGGGTTGGACATATACAGCAGCGTCCAATAGTCTAATTAATTTGGTGTTTCAGTGAGACCCCTTTCACAGATCTGTTATTTATAACTAGAAGGTGAACAACTTGAAAATATCAGCCTATAAAATCGGTTTGCCTTCGAAGTCGAAATGCAGTTTCCAACACTCATCTACAGATTTTTATATTGGTTGGAATAAAAAAGAATTGAAATACATGTAAATATATGAGATAAAGTGAAACAAATCATATAATCGTTATTAATCTACTGGTCTGACTGTCATGTCTGCAGTTTCATTTTTATGGCCGGAGTAACTACGCCCCTGTTCATTGATTTGTAATTATTTCTTAAACTCAACGCCCCGACCGCACGGCTTTTAAAGTAAAAACACTGTTCACAGGGGAAAATTGTCAGTTCATAATGTCATTGTTATTCTACCTTTTCAAAAAATAGGACAGGCAGTCGCATAAACCAAGAGATATAAAAACTCTGGCCTTACCATAGAGAGATCCAAGATGTGTACTGATTACAAGACAAATGTCATTTATCAATCTTATGGTGTTAAAATACTGCAATAAAATTAGCAAATGAGGTGTTCAATAAACAACACATTATTAAAACTAGAAATCATCGAAACAACCTTTCTGACAAATTTCAAGGATATCTGGGCTGAAAATGTAACATCTAGAGTGTTAACAAGGTTTTTCCATATTTGGGCTGTGTGACCTAGTTTTTGACCCCAGATGACCCATATTAGAACTTGGGCTAGAAATCATCTTAACAACCTTTCTGACAAATTTCCAGGATATTTGGGCTGAAAATTTTACCTCTAGAGTGTTAACAAGGTTTTTCCATATTTGGGCTGTGTGACCTAGTTTTTGACCCCAGGTGACCCATATTAAAACTTGAGCTAGAAATCAACCAAACAACCTTTCTGACAAATTGCCAGGATATTTGGACTGAAACAGTAGCCGCTAGAGCCTTAACAAGATTTTTCTATTTTTGGGCTCTGTGACCTAGTTTTTGACCCCAGATGACCCATATTCGAACTCGTCCGAGTAATTACTGGGACAAACATCCTGACCAAGTTTCGTGACAATTGAGGAAAAAATGTGACCACTAGAGTGTTAACGAACTAAATGTGGACGGACGACGGACATTCATCGATCCTAATAGCTCACACTGAGCTAGCTCAGGTGAGCTAAAAAGTGGTAGTGTTTGTGTTTGGATTTCCGCCGTTTTCTCCCACGTTTGGACGGTTCAGACCGCTTTACTCGAGCTTATTTGAATGCTTTAAACCGATTTAGATGTAATACTTAGCATGTCAGTAGACTTCCTTACCCATGACCTCGCTTTTGTGGCGACGCTCTGCGAAATAAAGGAGTTCCAGTACTGCCGGAGACAAACATATTTTTCACGCTGCGAAATCAGTTATCGATGTACTCAATTATTGATAATTTCGTCAATTTAATTACTTTCGTTGACATTTTGTTTGAATTCCACTTTGGCAAACAAAATTGACAAGGCGAGTTGAGAAACAGAAACAAACGCATTTTATGAAAAATGCATCACAATATAATTTTGTTCACCAGACGTCATTATGAATTATGTAGGATAACATGTTACTGCAATGGAATTCCGATGTGTAAAGTTCCGCGAACATAATTTACATGTATACTAATTCATAAACTAACGGTCTACACTTACAATAAATGCAATGATACCGTGGCTCAATCACTGTTATTGAAAGAGGTCTCTTTTTAAAAGACTTAGAGTATATATTAATCAACATTTTAAATAAAACAGAAGATCTATATAATTTCTCTCGAAGTCACTCCAAAATACGCGAAGAAACCTATATTTAACATTATTAAATACTGTTTGTCACTTGCATTAAAATTACCATGCGGGTTTTTGGGCGGAGCAAATTGTCGACGTGAGAAAGAAGCTGGACGCTCGCACCTAAATGTCCTTGAATGGGGAGGAGTTAACCTATAAACTAGCTCTAATAATAGTTTCAAAATTGCGCTATGAGTGACGTAAGATTATAACTGTATCGATTGCCAAGATAGTGATCGGGCAAACCCAACTGCAACGCGTTGTAGCTACATTTACAGTAGCTAAAAGTTGATAAATAATGGTGTACATGTTTAAAAAGGTTAACTTCTTATTTGAATGAAAAGGATAACAAGAGCACCGCCTCGGGTGCCAGACGCTCGTCTGATTTTATCCTTTAAAGTTCATTTATCACTATTTTTTAAGTAATAGTGTCCTTGACCTTGACCCCAGAACACAATCCCACAAAAGGTTTCATATTTATAACTAGACACTAAATTTGGTCACAATAATTCAATTGCAACTGAAGATATTGTTTTTTTCCCATTTTTCTATTTTTAGACAAAAAACCTGGACTTTGACCCCATGAGTCCCAAACACAATCCCAATTGATTTAAAAGTCTTTATTCATATGTATTACACACTTAATAATTTAGTTATATTATGTCAATTGTAACTCAAGATATTGAACATATTACTTTTTCTATTTTTAGTTAATGTCCTTGACAATGACCCCAGGAGCCCCAAAAGCCAACCCTATCTTCTTAAATACTTACAACAAACAAAAGTTGGTTACATTATGCTAACTGTAACTAAAGATATTGAATATATTACAGTTTTGCTATTTTTAGTAACAGTGACCTTGACCCCAGGAGCCCTAAAATACAATCCAATTAAAGATACATTGTAATCATAGATACTTCTTATACACTAAGTTTGGTTGCATTATGTTTACTGTTACAAAAATATTGTGTGTGTGAAACTTTTCGAGTTAAGAAGGGGCAATAATCCAGCCAAATACATTACAGTTATGTAACTTGTAAAAATCTTTCTTTATTCTATTTTACATTTAATAGTGAACAGGTATTCCAAGTTTGAAAGTGATAGCTTTGATAGTTTGCATGTAAGTGACCCAAATGCAAAACTTAAAAATCTGACTAGCTAAAAATGACAAAGTCCAAAAATACTAAAATATCCCCCAAAAACCCCCTCCCCTTCCATATGTGTTTGAAATCAATCTAACAAAAAATGAAGAAGCTATGTCCAATTCTCAAAAACAACCAAAATCCGTCAAAATTCATGTTTTTTACCCCAAAAAACAGGTCAGACTCAGCATCTTTAGGATACAATGTGAAGAAGGGTATTAGATGAACAAGTTTACCAAGTTTCAAAATGATAGCTTTGATAGTTTCCATGTAAGTGACATAAACGCAAAACTTAACCAACACCGCCGACGATGCACCGCCGACAATCAAGTAATAGCTCGTCATTTTTTTCAAAAAGCAGACGAGCTAAAAATGCAGAAATTTTTAAAGTTTATTTATGCTTTTCAACAGGAACCGTTTATAGAGTATTCCTGTTTTCAATAGCATCCACGCTCATTTAACATATACGATGGTTAGTACATTGTCAATGTAATACCATGAAGGTATCCATTTACTCTTTTAAAGTGACGAGTTATGTAAAGTTTAATACGTAAATAAATTTTCTAAGTAAGTTAAAGTCGGAGAAAATTGTATTTTCTTTTATATCTTTCCTGAACAAAACATTTAATTTTGATAAAACTTTTTCAACTTTCACATTATTCTCTAAAGTGAGAATAAGTTTCCTGCATATAAAATGTGTTCAAGATATCAAACATTTCTTAATATGCCTAAGAAAAAACATGTAAAATACTTAAGTAAATGTTTTTTGTTATAAATTTTTTTTCACACTTGGGTAATAAACTAATTTCTTAAACAAGAGGGCCAAGATGGCCCTATATCGCTCACCTTGGTACAAGTCCACTTGCCTGGTGGAAGATCACTTTGAAGAGGTCTACTAGGCAATGCTACATGCCAAATATCTAAGCTCTAGGCCTTATGGTTTCAGAGAAGAAGATTTTTAAAGTTTATCCTATATAAAGCCTATGCAAAACTAAGTGACCACCCCCGCAGGGTCAATTTTGACCCAGGGGTCATAATTTGAACAATCTTGGTAGAGGTCCACTAGACAATGCTTCATGCCAAATATCTAAGCTCTAGGCCTTGTCGTTTCAGAGAGGAAGATTTTTTGAGTTTTTCCTATATAAGCCTATGCAAAACTAAGTGACCACCCCCGCGGGGTCATAATTTGAACAATCTTGGTAGAGGTCCACTAGACAATGCTACATGCCAACTATCTAAGCTCTAGGCCTTGTGGTTTCAGAGAAGATTTTTAAAGTTTTTCCTATATAAAGCCTATGCAAAACTAAGTGACCACCCGCGCGGGGTCAATTTTGACCCAGGGGTCATAATTTGAACAATCTTGGTAGAGGTCCACTAGACAATGCTACATGCCAAATATCTAAGCTCTAGGCCTTGTGGTTTAAGAGAAGAAAATTTTTTAAGTTTTTCCTATTTGTTGCCATAGCTACCAGAGTTCTGCATGGAATGGAATTCTTTGAACAATTTTGGTAGAGCTTCATGCAAGGAACATTTCTGCAGTTTTATCAACATTGGCCTAGTGGTTTCAGAGGAGATGTCATTTGAATCAAAATGTTGATGCACGACGGACAATCGTCAATTAGAAAAGCTCACCCTGGCGTAAAAAGACATAAAAGAATCTAAAAGGGATAAAAAGCCTTGCATTTTCTGTTATTTATTTCTTTAAAACTTCATAAACAAATCTAAAAGCAACAGTATGTACTGAATAAACAAAGACTTTTCAAGGCAAAATTATTTCTTACTACACATATCAAACAAGAGTGCTAAACTGTCACAAAGTATGCCTGTCAGAGAGGCATAACTCAGTATCTGGCAGTTCATAGGTTTTATACAGCCTGTTTGAACTATAGAGAAGACAACCCTAATCGGAGAAGGCTAATTTCATCATTTTTCAATAATTCAAAGACCATAATCCAAAAGTGCCTTGGGCAATTTTGCTGGTTATTTATCTTGGCCCAGACATTTTGCCAACAAATGTTTTCACTAAGTTTGGTGAAGATCAGATGAAAACTGTTCTATGTAGAGAGCAACAAGGCTAATTTGGCCATAATCCAAAAGTGCCTAAGGCGATTTGACTGGTTATCAAACTTTGCCAACATTATTCCCACAAACATGTTCAGCAACTTTGGTGAAGATCAGACTGTTCAACTTAGAGAGTGGACAACATGTGTAGAAGCCACCCGCTGCAGGTGTTCCCATATGTTCCTTTTGGTGTATAAAAAGTCAAATCATTGACAAATCATTATTTTTCCAAAAACTAACTAGCAATGTTAGTCTCTATAAACAAGAGAGCCAATAAGTCGCTCATCTTAGCAAGCTGTATGTCATATGGTCAGAAGCTGGAATTGATTTAAGTACTGTAGTACTCCATAGTATTGTCTACAACTATAATACTATGTTCTCTATAGTACTCTATGGTGCTTTAGTACATTACAGTACTGTACATTACTTATGAAAAGGACCCCAAAGGGCTAAAATGAAGAAGCGGTACAAAACCTGAAACAAACAAAAGAGAAATGTTTTAGCAGTTCCTCTCATTGCTTGACCATTGTAGAAGTGATTGAATTCCAACTTGTAGTTTTCGAAAAAGCCCAGACAGGAAAAGTAACAAAGGGCAAAACACGTAATAGTCAAGATGGAGAGGTTCCTGTGCACTGCACTCCCTCTCACTTGCTTGACCATTGTATGAAGTGTATTGAATTCCAACCAGAAGTTTTCAAGTTATGCTCGGACAAGGAAAAGTAACAAAGGGCAAAACTCTGTAATGAGTCAAGAGGAGTATAGTCCTGGCACTGCACTTCCTCTAAAGTACTTGACCATTGTATGAGGTTGTACTGAATTCCAACTAGTAGTTTTCAAGTTATGCTTGGACAAGGAAAAGTAACAAAGGGCAATAACTCAGTAAAACTCAAGATAGGTTATAGTTGTACACTGCACTTCCTCTGAGGTGCTTGATCATTGTATGAAGTTGTACTGAATTCCAACAACAAGTTTTCAAGTTATGCTCCGGACAAGGAAAAGTAACAAAGGGCAAAACTCTGAATTAGTCAAGATGGGTTATAGTTCTTGTGCACGCACTTCCTCTCAATGTGCTTACCATTGTATGAAGTGTATTGAATTCCAACCAGTAGTTTTCAAGTTAGCTCCGGACAAGTAAAAAAGTAACAAAGGGCAAAACTCAGAAATACTCAAGATAGAGATAGTTCTGACACTGCACTTCCTCTGGGGCTGATCATTGTTGAAGGTATTGAATTCCAACTAGTAGTTTTCAGTTGCTCCGGACAAGGAAAAGTAATAAAGGGCAAAACTCTGTAATTAGTCAAGATGGAGTATGGTTCTTGTGCACTACACTTCCTCTCAATGTCTTGACCATTGTATGAAGTTGTATTGAATTCCAACTGGTAGTTTTCAAGTTTGCTCCGGACAAGGAAAAGTAACAAAGGGCAATAACTCTGTAATTAGTGAAGATGGAGTTATAGTTCTTGTGCACTGCACTTCCTCTCAATGTCTTGACCATTGTATGAAGTGTATTGAATTCCAACCAGTAGTTTTCAAGTTATGCTCCGGACAAGGAAAATGCAACAGACCGCCCGACCGACCGACCGACCGACCGACCGACCGACCGACCGACCAACCGACCGACCGACCAACCACCGGGTGACTCCTATATACCCCCCTAAACTTCGTTTTGGGGGTATAATAACATCAATTCAAGCGGTGTTAGTCGTTTAATAAACAATGATTTGGAGTACTGATACACAGTAATAAGCTACAAAGGTCGAAGACCTGAGTGGTTTATAACTGCACATCAGTACGACAAATTATTGTTTATTAGACGATAACAATGCTGAAAAGGATGTTATTTCGATTCTAACATGAATAGATATTACAAAAGGTGAATAAATGCAAAGCGTGATTTTCTATGCGAACGCTCATTTAACGCCATGCGGCGCAATATGACGTCATGTTTACAGCATATCAGTTCCCACGTTGTTTATGGTTTAATATAACATAAATCTTTTACTCTTTGTATATAGAGACAAAATTGTAAGTCATGTTAGAATATAGTGCATTATATAAATGTGTGTTTCTAAAGTATGATGGAACTAAAGTACTCTGTAGTACAGTACAATTTGTGACAAGATCACGGGCTCTGCACATTTACTTGACCAGGTAAACATTTGACCACAGTATCATCAAAGTCTTTCAAAGGGTTTAGGAGACATGGAGCAGATCGGTAAATTCAAGACTCAAATGGTTGACCTTAAGATGTGACCTTGACCTTGAGCAAGCATGACTGGCCCATGGGTTCTGCACATTGTCTAGACGATGTGAACATTTGACCAGAGTTTCATCAGTGATTCAAAGGGTTAGGGAGATATGGAGTGGACAGAAAATGCCAGCGTGACCTACTCATACGTTCTGCACATTGTCTTAATGAGGTGAATATCTAACCCTAGTTTCATCAAAATCCTTCCAGAGATTAGGAGCGGGCAGGGAATGTTAGGGACAGACAAAAGGTCAGAGACCATTCCTAGTATCCCCCTCCCAGTATGCAGTAGGGGTTAAAATTAGAAGTTTTATGTTACTAAAATGAACTATATGAAGTTATATATTACAAAGGTTTAAATACAGGAAAAGAGCACCCTCACTTCCTAACCAAAATCTGCATTCTGAAAATAGGAATATCTATAAAATCTGTGTTTACAAGAGCACCTCTACAGTCAAAATACAACAAAGGAGGGGGTTGAATACATAGGTGTAAAGATCAGATCACAAACACAACCAGATGTAAACAATGTCTGATTGAGGAATAAGTATGCTCCAATGCATGCAAAGAAATTTGTTAATTGCACTAAAATAGACACTTGACTTTCTTCTATACCAACCTGAAATGAAAGAGAAGAACAACCCTTATTAATACAGTCAAAGAATGTCCCTTGAGGTAAAAAAAGGGTCATTGTATTGTTTGTCTTAAATATTCCATATAAAAGTACATGTAAAAGGACACATACCTAAGTGAATAATCACAATTTCAACAAGAGGGCCATGATGACCCTATATGTAATGAGTCAAGAAAGAGTTATGGTTCCTGTGCACTGCACTTCCTCTCAATGTACTTGACCATTGCATCAAGTTGTATTGAATTCCAACCAGTAGTTTTCAAGTAATGCTCCGGACAAGGAAAAGTAACAAAGGGCAATAACTCTGTTATTACTCAAGATGGAGTTATGGTTCTTGTACACTGCACTTCCTCTTATTGTGCTAGACCATTATATGAAGTTGTATTGAATTCCCACCAGTAGTTTTCAAGTTATGCTCTGGACAAGGAAAAGTAACAAAGGGCAATAACTCTGTAGTTACTCAAGATGGAGTTATGGTTCTTGTACACTGCACTTCCTCTCGTTGTCTTAGACCATTGTATGAAGTTGTATTGAATTCAAACTTGTAGTTTAGAAGTAATGCTCCAGACAAAGGAAAAGTAACAAATGGCAATAACTCTGTAATGTGTCAAGAATGAATATGGTTCCTGTGCACTGCACTTCCTCTCAATGTACTTGACCATTGTATGAAGTTGTATTGAATTCCAACCAGTAGTTTTCAAGTTATGCTCTGGACAAGGAAAAGTAACAAAGGGCAATAACTCTGTGGTTACTCAAGATGGAGTTATCGTTCTTGTGCACTGCACTTCCTCTCAATGTGCTTGACCATTGTATGAAGTTGTATTGAATTCCAACTAGTAGTTTTCAAGTTATGCTCCAGACAAGGAAAATGCAACAGACCACCTGACCGACCGCCCGCCTGACCGACTAACCAACCACTGGGTGACTCCTATATACCCCCCCAAATTTCGTTTTGGGGATATAATAATGAAAACATTTTTTGGCTCCTGCGGGGATTGATCCCAGGACCTCAAGATCTCAAAGCAGATGCTCTAACCACAGCCCCACAGTACAAAATAGATACAACTATAAAATCCAAAGTATTCCAAATTGTCATTTAACAGGAATTACTCATTACACCCTCACAAGTAGGTCTAGGTTATGGTCACCATGATTCAAATTCTATTGTTTATTTCTTTGTTGCTTAGATGATAAGTTGTCTTTTTCATTTTAAGGTCAAAATTAAATGTTATTATTTCTTTGGTATTGACTATAGTCAATATCACATTATATACAGATCATAGTGCGGTGGGCAGCGTGTTTGACTCTGGATCGAAGTGTCCTAGGTTCAAACCCAAGATGGTCCTATATCGCTCACCTTGGTACAAGTCAACTTGCCTGGTGGAAGATCACTAGACAATGTTATACACCAAATAGGTTTTCCTATATAAGCCTGTGCAAAACTAAGTGACCCCCTGGGCAAGGTCAATTTTGATCCCAGGGGCATTAAATTTGAACAATGTTGGCAGAGGTCCACTGGACAATGCTACATGCCAAATATCTAAGCTCTAGGCCTTGTGGTTTCATGACCAACCTCCACATCCCACATCAAGTTTCAAGATGCTAGGCTCATGCGTTCTCGAGTGATCCTCCGGGAACCTTTTTTTTTTTCAATTCTGGGTCACTCTGACCTTGACTTTGACCTCAAAATCAATAGCAGTCATCTACTGGTTATGAATAACCTCCACACCAAGTTTCAAGATGAAAGGCCCACGATTTTTGGAGTTATCGTTCGGAAACTGTTGCTCTATCGACTGACCGACTGACCAACATGTGCAAAGCAATTTACCCTGGCTTTGAAGGGGGGCATAAAAAGTTGCTTTTCAAGTTTCTTTTGGGAAGATTAATTAATCTGAATTCTATTAATAATTATGCTGACTGTGACATTGGCTTTGCAAAATAGTTTCAAATTTAGTCTGCAACATTCCGTACTTCTTTTAATTTCTGCTTTAAGTAGGCGAGAGCTCATCAAACCCATTTTGATTAGAGACACACACCAATTCAGTGCCTTAAGCGCTTTGATTTTCTATTTATGGAGGTTACTTTGTTAGGATATCCTACTTTCGATTTCGTTTTCTACCTGACCGCATGGTTACTAGCAAAAGATGGCCCTATAACGCGACTTATGACAATATGTGACCAAACTTCAACTCTAAACTATATATCATAAACACAAACATTCTGTTTGATCAAGGCAATCATACTGACCAAGTTTCATGAAGGTCCAATGAAAAATGCAATTTCAATTGCATACACAAGGTTTTTCTATGATTTGACTAGTGTGACCTAGTTTTCGACCCTAGATGACCCATATTCAACTTCGACATAGATTTCATCAAGCCAGTCATACTGGCAAAGTTTCATGAAAATCTAGTGAAAAATGCAGCCCCTATTGCATACACAAGATTAAGTGTGGACGGACGTACTTACTAGATGGACTTTGTGAGGTTATCTCTTTGATCTTTCTTTGATCTTTTTCAACCCCACAATACAATTATTTAACCCCACAATGCCATTTTTAACCCCATAATGACGGAATGAACTCAAAGAACCACACAATGCTAAGTTGTACTCAAACCCTAACCCCGTAATGTCTACTGGGCATGTACGGACACAGACGACGGACACCAGGCAATCACAATAGCTCACCTTTGAGCACTTTGTGCTCAGGTGAGCTAACAATAAATTGTAGACTGTGTTATGATTAACAAACTTCAAACCAGTGCATCGAAGTTTGAGTTACAGGTGGGGCAGTACATTAAAGATTCTTTATAATTGGCATGAATTAGCATACCTTTGAAAAAGTATGGTGGACCATAAGCACATATAACACAGTCACTACACAGCAGAAAAATTCATCTACTTCCATAAAGGACATCATTTTACAGTGTATTAATGGCATGGATAATACAACTTTAAACCTTGACAGCTGTCATGTTTCTGAAGCCTGCTACCCAGGTCTAACATTTACAAAGGATGGTCATAGCTCATACATGCAAAATTCACACCTGACAATGTATGTTACATCTCAAAATATACAACAAAAGCATCAAACTTCATTACATTTGTTCAACCTTGCAAAAACAAACATCCTTCCAGTTGTTAAACATTCACATCATTTAAAACTGTATACATGCAGGGAATTTTAACATTTTGAGGGAGTATGATACAATACACATGGCTTTTACTCAAGCGTTTTTGAAATATGACTTCCCAGTAGCCATTTATTGCTTATTTACTGCAAACAAAATGTAACTCATTGCTTTCTAAGAAACTATTATATTTGGTATATCATTCAATATACAGCAACTTAAAAATGACGGTTATTTTTTAAATTCCTACTCAGTGTTACCAATGTCAATGAAATGATGTTAATAGTAACACATCTACCATGCTACTCTGAACTTCAAACCTTTACAGCCGGCAACTATTCTGAAAACAAATATTTCATATGCCTTGGCAAAGTTTACATGTACCCTAAGCAAAAGACAAAATCTGCTATGAAATCAATTCTGCAGATATACTTTTTTATACATTTTCAGTTTATCGTCTTTACTGGACTTGTCCATCTTTCAATTTTCCTCTCTACAGTGTAAGTAGTACTTTATGTATGTTTTTTCTTTTTTTTTTCACAAGAAATTCATGTTCTGGACTGCAAACAGTGTTGCCTATGATCAAACTGCATTAATCTGCACTGGTCAATTTGGAGACAGAAAAAAATCTGCATACTGGGAAAGTAAACACTAAATAACATTATCACAGGGAAATCAAAGTGTATCTGCATATTAAACAAGAGCATGTTAGACATGGTCTTCCCCCCACATAGTGCTCTTTCTATTATGACCAAGAAATTTGAGGTGAGAGGAATGGATATGGTATAAATTCACCTGCTCTTTCTATGTGTTAATGTCGCACTTCTGCTCTAAAAATCTGAAATTGTATGCTTTGCACAAAAGCTTTATGCAAAAAATAAAAAAAAGCACCACCTGCTGGTGCCTGACACTCATCTGCTTAGTATCCAAGCGAGAAATTTACAAGATGAAAACATTGAACAATTACTATTAATAAATAATACTGAAAATCCCTTTTCACATTAAAGGTGAACCTCTGCATGATCATTGTATTGCATTTGCATAACCATCCCTTTTCAGCATTATATTGTACATTTGATAGTCAAGAACCTGCTGCCGCCAAAGCAAGGTTTCAAAAAAATCTATTTATATATAGTGACAGTAACCTGTATCCTAGTGAAAAAAACAACAACAAACACAAAACAATCACCTTGACCCCCCGCCCCCAAAAAACATTGTTTCTGCTTAAAACAATTACCCCAGTGATCTTGAATGGTTATTGAGAAGATTGAGAAGATGTGGACCTTAACAAACAGGAGGGCTAAGATGGCCCTATATGGCTCACCTGGCTACCATTGGCTATAATACAATGTTATCAATAGCAGAAAGGGTCATAGACCTGGGGACCATGATTTAAACATTCCTCGTAGATGTCAACTAGGCAATGATACATGCCAAAAATCAAGGCCTAGCCCTTGTGGTTTCAGAGATAAAGATTTCAAAAGTTTCTCCTATATAAGCCTAGAGGTGTCGTTGTGCAGTGGTAGCTCAGTGGTTTGACCCTACCATAGCCAGGTCGGTGGTGTCCTTGGGCATGACAAAAGAATTCCACATAGCCTCTCTCTCTTCTAGGTTGATTCCATCTGGAATGAGTCTCGAGAGCGATTAATATAAGTTGTAATAACATGTTTCACAATTGAGAATAAATAAATTAGTATGAATTAAAAGGTACGATAATAACAAAATATAAGCCTATGTACAATCTAGAGACCCCAGGGCAAGGTCAATTTTGACGAGGTCTACTAGGCAATGCTACATGCCAAATATCTAAGCTCTAGGCTTTGTGGTTTCAGAGAAGAAAATTTTTATAGTTTTTCCTATACAAGCCTATGCAAAACTAAGTGACCACCCGCCCGGGGTCAATTTTGACCCCTGGGTCATAATTTGAACAACCTTGGTAGAGGTCCACTAGACAATGCTACATGCCAAATACCTAAGCTCTAGGCCTTGTGGTTTCAGACAAGAAGATTTTCAAAATTTTCCGAGTTCTGCATGGAATGGAATTCTTTGAACAATTTTGGTAGAGCTTCATGCAAGGAACATCCCTGCATAGTTTCATAAACATTTGCTTAGTGGCTTCAGAGGAGATGTCATTTGAATCAAAATGTTGACGATGATGGACGTCGGACGATGGACAACCATCCATTAGAAAAGCTCATCGTGGCGAAGCTAATAATTATATATATATAAGCTGTCATATCTTTTCATAATTGATTAATCAGCCAATAACACATATTTACGCAAGTATCTTCTCAAAGTGTCACCAAAAATCAGTTTCAGAATTGACAATACACAGATTGGTTTATAATACTAAAAAATCAGCAATTAAAAAATTAACTTATTAGCTTAGAAATCATCTGAACTTGAAGAAAATAAAGTAACTGGGTTTCATTTATAAACGAGTCTATTAAACAAGAGCTGTCACATGACAGCACGCTGGACTTTTCGAAAGGTTGTTGGTAAAATGGGTTCTTTGTCTAAGAACTGGAGTATTGTGTAATTGTCTAAGAATTAAGGTCAAAGATATGAAACTTGTTCAAAGACCTTTGTAAATGTACATTACATTCAAAGCCTTACTCTGGATTCTGTAAGCCAACTGGAGGGAGAAGGGGGGATAATTTCAAAAAAAAAAGAAATATCATAACCTTTCAAAATTGTAAGATAAATTCGATTCACCAAGGGGGAATAACCCCCAAAGGGGGGCCCCACAGTGGCCTCCTTTCTCAAAATTGCTATGTAATTTTAAAATCCTTCCATCAGAATTAAACAAGCATGACAGTTTTTTTAACTGCTTGCGGAGGGGGTGACAGCATGCTGCATAATTATTATTTTACTGGGGGGGGGGGGGGGGGGGGGGGGGGGGGGGGGACTTATTCTGATATTTCAAAAAGAAAGCCATTTCGAGTATTTCCATGTTAGTCTGGTAAAAACTGTGACAAAATTCTAAGTTAAAAGGGGCATAAATATGTCAAAAATCAAAAACACTGGTGAAGATGTTGACAGTAAACATACATTTTTAAGTTTTAAGTCCATAAAAAACAAGAGCTGTCCCTCACAAGTGACAAATGCCCCCGAAAGAGGTGCCTCACAGTCTGTGTCCTCTCCATGTGCTCAATAAATGTGCTATGTAATTTTAAAATCCTTCCATGCATGACAGAGTAACCATGCATACAGTATTCCATTACTTTAAACACTAAGTGTGACCTTGACCTTTGAGGTAGGGACTTGGGTCTTGCACGCCACACATCTGCTTGATGTGCTAGACATTTGTGCAAAGTTATTTTAAAATCCTTCAAAGCTTAATAAAGTTATAGTCCGGACACAAATGTATGCATATATACAGGATTCCATTACCTATAAACTCTAAGTGTGACCTTGACCTTTGTGGTAGGGATGTGGGTCTTGCACGCTACACATCGTCTTGATGTGCTAGACATTTGTGCCAAATAATTTTAAAATCCTTCAATGCATGACAAAGTTACAGTCCGTACACGAATGTTTGCATATATGCATATATAGAGGAATCCATTAGCTTCAAACTCTAATAGTGACCTTGACCTTTGAGCTAGGGACAGGGGTCTCTGCACACGACACATCGTCTTGATGTGCTAGACATTTGTGCCAAGTAATTTTAAAATCCTTCAATGCATGACAAAGTTACAGTCCAGACACGAATGTGTGCATATATGCATATATAGAGGAATCCATTACCTTCAAACTCTAAGTATGACCTTGACCTTTGAGCTAGGGACGTGGGTCTTGCATGCGACACGTCGTCTTGATGTGCTAGACATTTGTGCTAAGTTATTTTAAAATCCTTCAATGCATGACAAAGTTACAGTCCGGACACGAATGTGTGCATATATGCATATATAGGGGAATCCATTACCTTCAAACTCTAAGTGTGACCTTGACCTTTGAGCTAGGGACGTGGGTCTTGCACGCGACACGTCGTCTTGATGTGCTAGACATTTGTGCCAAGTTATTTTACAAGAGGGCCATGATGTCCCTTTATCGCTCACCCAAGTACAACTGCTTTTAACAAAGTTGCTAGAAATCAACCTTTCTGACAAATTTCCAGGATATTTGGGCTGAAAATGTTACCTCTAGAGTGTTAACAAGGTTTTTCCATATTTGGGCTCTGTGACCTAGTTTTTGACCCAAAATGACCCATATTCCAACTTGAGCTAGAAATCATAGAAACAACCTTTCTGACAAATTTCAAGGATATTTGGGCTGAAAATGTTACCTCTAGAGTATTAACAAGGCTTTTCCATATTTGGGCTCTGTGACCTAGTTTTTGACCCCAGATGACTCATATTGAAACTTGAGCTAGAAATCATCGAAACAACCTTTCTGACAAATTTCAAGGATATTTGGGCTGAAAATGTAACATCTAGAGTGTTAACAAGGTTTTTCCATATTTTGGCTCTGTGACCTAGTTTTTGACCCCAGATGACCCATATTGAAACTTGGGCTAGAAATCATCGAAACAACCTTTCTGACAAATTTCAAGGATATTTGGGCTGAAAATGTTACCTCTAGAGTGTTAACAATGTTTTTCCATAATCAGGCTGTGTGACCTAGTTTTTGACCCCAGATGACCCATATTCGAATTTGAGCTATAAATCATAGAAACAACCTTTCTGACAAATTTCCAGGATATTTGGGCTGAAAATGTTACCTCTAGAGTGTTAACGAGGTTTTTCCATATTTGGGCTGTGTGACCTAGTTTTTGACCCCAGGTGACCCATATTAAAACTTGAGCTAGAAATCAACCAAACAACCTTTCTGACAAATTGCCAGGATATTTGGACTGAAACAGTAGCCTCTAGAGCCTTAACAAGATTTTTCTATTTTTGGGTCATGTGACCTAGTTTTTCATCCGAGATGACCCATATTTGAACTCATCCGAGTAATTACTTGGACAAACATCCTGACCACGTTTCGTGACAATTGAGGCAAAAATGTGACCACTAGAGTGTTAACGAACTAAGTGTGGACGGACGACGGACATTCATCGATCCTAATAGCTCACGCTGAGCCAGCTCAGGTGAGCTAAAAATCCTTCAATGCATGACAAAGTTACAGTCCACACACGAATGTGTGCATATATAGAGGATTCCATAACCTTCATACTCCAAGTCTGACCTTGACCTTTGAGGTAGGGATGTAGGTCTTGCACACGACACGTCGTCTTGATGTGCTAGACATGTGTGCCAAATTATTTTTAAAATCCTTTAATGCATGACAGACTTACAGTTGGGACACAAATTTGTAAGTGGGGACGCACAGATGGACGGACACCCATACGAAGGTGTTATTAGGTGGTATTTCCATTGTTCTCGAACAATAGAGTGACCACTTAAGTAACAAAAGAATGACCACTTAAGGGACAAAAGACGGAATGAAGACAATAGATTTCTATTGTCTTAGGCCACACCTCCTACCACCCAAGGTACCCATCGTGCGTGCGGACGGACAGACAGACGGATGGTGCGATTTTAATATGCCACCCTTCGGGGGCATAAAAATCAAAGTTAAAAAGGGGCATAAATCTGTCAAAAATCATAACAGAGTTATGGGGATTGTTTCCTCAGATGTAGATGTTGATGGTAGACACTTACTTTGAGTTTCAAGTCAATACCTTTGATAGTATTCAAAACATTTGACTTTATAAAATATTTTACCAAAAATTCTAAGTTAAAAAGGGGAATAAATCTGTCAAAAATCATAACAGAGTTATGGGGATTGTTTCCTCATGTGTAGATGTTAGATTTGTGATGGTAGACACATACTTTGAGTTTCAAGTCAATACCTTTGATAGTATTCAAATTATTTGAATTTATAAAAATCTTAAACAAAAAAATTCTAGGTTAAAATGGGGCATAAATCTGTCAAAAATCAAAACGGAGTTATGAGGATTGTTTCCTCAGGTGTAGATGTTGATGGTAGAGATATTTTTTGAGTTTCAAGTCAATACCTTTGATAATATGCAAGATATTTGAATTTATAAAAAACCTTAACCAAAAATTCTAAGTTAAAAAGTGGCATAAATATGTTAAAAATCAAAACAGAGTTATGGGGATTGTTTGCTCAGGTGTAGATGTTGATGGTAAACATATAGTTTGAGTTTCAAGTCAATACCTTTGATAGTATTAAAGATATTTGACTTTATTAAACAAGAGGGCCAAGATGGCCCTATATCGCTCACCTTGGTACAAGTCCACTTGCCTGGTGGAAGATCACTAGATAATGTTATATACCAAATAAGTTTTCCTATATACGCCTTTGTAAAACAAATGATCCCCTCCCCCGGGCAAGGTCAATTTTGACCCCAGGGGCATAATTTGAACAAACTTTAAAGAGGTCTACTAGGCAATGCTACATGCCAAATATCTAAGCTCTAGGCCTTGTGGTTTCAGAGAAGAAGATTTTTAAAGTTTTTACTATATATCCCTAAGTGCCGGGCGGGGGGGGGTGGGGGGGGGTTTTAATTGGGGGGGGGTTTTTAACTATAGGGCCCTTTTAGCCAATGCTACATGCCAAATATCTAAGTTAGGCTTGTGTAAAGAAGATTTAAGTTCATATAGCCTATGTAAAACTAAGTGACCCCTGGTGCGGGGTCAATTTTGACCGGGGCTCTATTTGACAATTGGTAGGGGTCCACTAGCCATGCTACATGCCAAATATCTGCTCTAGGCCTTGTGGTTTTAGGTTTGGAGGGTTGTCCCCTATGCAAAACTAAGTGACCCCTGGGGCGGGTCATAATTTGAACAATATTGGTAGAGGTCCACTAGCCAATGCAACATGCCAAATATCTAAGCTCTAGGCCTTGTGGTTTCAGAGAAGAAGATTTTTAAAGTTTTTCCTATATATTCCTATGCAAAACTAAGTGACCCCCGGTGCGGGGTCAATTTTGACCCGGGGGTCATAATTTGAACAATCTTGGTAGAGGTCTACTAGACAATGCTACATGCCAAATATCTTAGCTCTAGGCCTTGTGGTTTCAGAGAAGAAGATTTTTAAAGTTTTCCCTATATATTCCTATGCAAAAACTAAGGGCCCACCCGTGTGGGGTCAATTTTGACCAGGGGGTCATAATTTGAACAATCTTGGTAGAGGTCCACTAGACAATGCTACATGCCAAATATCTAAGCTCTAGGCCTTGTGGTTTCAGAGAAGAAGATTTTTAAAGTTTTTCCTATTTTTTGCCATAGCAACCAGAGTTCTGCATGGAATGGAATTCTTTGAACAATTTTGGTAGAGCTTCATGCAAGGAACATTCCTGCATAGTTTTATCAACATTGGCCTAGAGGTTTCAGAGGAGATGTCATTTGAATCAAAATGTTGACGGACGATGGACGACGGACAATCATCGATCAGAAAAGCTCACCCTGGCATAGCCAGGTGAGCTAAAAATTAACCAACGCAGACGCCGATGCCAGGGCGAGTGCAATAGCCTCCTTATTCTTCGAATAGTCGAGCTAAAAACCACACAATTTCCACGGCAAAGTAGGGGATCGCCTTATAGGTGGGGAAATACGGTATGTAAAATTAAGTGACCCCCTGGAGGTGTCAGTTTTGACCTGGGGGTCATAATTTGAACATTCTTTGTAGTGGTCCACTAGGCAATGCTATATGCTAAATATCTAAGCTGTAGGCCTTGTGGTTTCAGAAGATTTTAGATTTTTTTCCTATATTAGCCTATGCAAAATCAAGTGAACCCCCTGACTAGGTCAATCACTCCACAGATCTCATTGGTCGACGTGATTGACATACTTTTTGGCAACCAATCAAATTCAATCTTTGACTGAAACTGGCTGGAAATTGCAGTCAGGTAAATCTCTCCTATTTTGGATGCAGAAAAACACTTTTGATAGGTATAGGCATGGTGGGAGACATGCTGTCGAGGTTTCATCCACAAATACAAGCTAATATAATTGCTCTTATGGACGGACCTTTATAAAACTTGCTTCAAATCAAATCAAAGTGAACCCCCGGGCAGAGTCAGTTTTGACCCAGGGTTCATGATTTGAACAAACTTGGTAGAGGTCTACTAGACACTGCTACATGCTATATATCTAAGTTCTGGGCCTTGTTGTTTCAGATAAGATTTTTAAAGTTTTTCCTATTTGTTGCCATAGCAACCAGAGTTCTGCATAGAATGGAATTCTTTGAACAACTTTAATAGAGCTTTCACTAAGAACCTCGGAATCTACGGCTTCTGGGAGACACATGTCTATGACATGTTTACGTATTTCACGTTACTTTGCTGAACTGAAAGCAGTACTGGTAGAACATGACTTACTTGACAAAGGTCACTTAATCTGGAACATGGATGAGACAGGACTATCACTTGCGCCCAAATGTCCCAAGGTAATGGCCAGAAAAGGAAGTAAAGTGGTCCATGCTAAATCATCTTCCTCAAGGGAATTGATCACAGTAACTGCTTGCAGTATTGCTTTCAGGACAGTCATCCCACCCCATGCCATAATTCCGGGAAGTTCCCTTAGAAGTTACGACACTGGCAATTCACCCGAAGGTAAGCAATTAAAAATTCATGCACGATTAAGGTTCTTCCAAAAGTGTAAAAATTATTACACACAAATTTTATTCAGAGTTCACAATATTAAAAGTACCATGAAACTGTTCACTTTTAATTGGTATTCTGTTTGATATTGTCAACCAGTTTTGATGACATTTCAAGGAATACATGACTCTTAGCAATGAGGTCTCCGCCTATTGATTTCTTCCTCATACCACTGATCAATTTTGTTTATAATTACATTCTGGAATAGGGGACAGCGTACCGCCAAAGACTTCAGGTGTAAGTGTAGTCTTCATTATCGTAACACCATTCATGTTAATACAGTTCCTCCAACATTTCAAAAGCTAACCACATGCTTTCCCTCTCAATTTTGCTAATCTCACGCTTGTAAATGAGCTGTATTTTGTTATTTGCCATATCTTATTATGCATGTAAGGAAACACAAATTAATGACTAAGTAGCTTCTAAGATTACATTATGACATCTTTTTGCACTAGCTGCCAGATAAAGAATGTTGCAACACTTTTAATGCTGGAGCCAGATGATTATGCATTGTGTAGCCACCAGTGTATCTAGTGACCAGCCTGTATGTAGCCACTCTTGTATCTAATGACCAGCCTGCATATCCTCGTGGCCTGATCATTATCTACATTGTTCTTTAGACCACCTCCATGTTCGAGTGGTTACAGCTGCTGAATTGAAATCACTGTAACATTTCCGATAGTTACGGGTACGAGATCCGCTACCTAGCCTACCATGTCTTTTTATGTGAGAAAGTTGGCTATTCCTTGCGGGAATGGTAGTATACTGGTCCTCCCACTGCTAGGATCAATGTCTGCGGGTAAGTAACTAAAATACTGTTGAGAACGGGCTTTATTTCCCCAAGTTAAAACGGTAATCATTATCTTGCCACTTATTTTCAGTGAACACCCCTATGAAAACTTAGACCCGCATACAATAGATAGAGCAATGTTTGCAAAATAATTACGTTATTCCGAAGGCATCCATCCGAGAAATGACGCATTTATTTGAGCCAACAATTATACTCTATCTATTTTGTATTAAGATAACTGTTCTTAAATGTAGATCACAGTTTTAAGCTCCGTCCCATGCTCAACCCAGATTATCAGAAATCCAGTACATTGTTTTTCTTTATATCAAGTAACCATAATTGGGATTATATGTATTGGTAAAATACTTATTAGACTAAAACGAAACCAAAATGAAATTCTAACTACACACAGCTCTAAACAATGTCCTGTATCAGATTCATAGTCTATTCTAGACATCTGTGGATATACAGAGACACAACGTCAACAAAGTAAAATATGCGCCAGACTAAAGGTCAAGAATGTTTGTCATGTTCAACTCATGAGCATATGTGTTCGTCTCAAAGGCAAAAACCACAACAGCAAACTTTCAGTACTTTGATAAAATTGGTCCGAGATATGGACATATAACATCATAGAACTGTAGCCCGAGGTAATTCTCCGAGTATTCCCCTATTGTGTAGCCGGTGTAAGCAGTACAGTGCGTCTATATGATAGGTGGAAAGGCTAACCTGTTTGACTTGAGGGCAAATTACCCTACAACGTACGCCGGACGGTGAGCGATCCTAATAGCTCACCGTGGCACTTTGTGTCAGGTGAGCTAAAAATAGGACAAGCTAGAGTTAAAGTCTTTGTACACTGCACTTCCTCTCAATACCCTCTGTTTTAATTAATACCCTTGAATACTTTCATAGTTATGCTCCAGACAAAAGTGCCACAAACTGACGGACGCACAGACGAAGCCCATTACCATATCCCATCCACGAAGGTGGGGGGATCTCCATCAAAGCAGGGGGATAACAAAGAAACAGGTAAAATAGTTTCACAACCTAAAAGTTTTCAACCCTCTATAAACATTCTTGTTCAATTTACTGTTTCCACATCTCCATGATTTTTGTATTGTACACAGCTGTGCACAACACCAAAACAATGAGTAAAATCACCTTGAAACGCAGACTAAACTGTAATTGGAAATACATCCCAAAAGCCCCTTAAACGTACCAAACTTTATCAAAGTATCTTTTGTATAGTATTAATTAATAAACTGTCCTCTCACATCCAGTCAAATCAATACCAAGAAAACTTTGCTATGCCAAGCATTGATACAAGAAGGTTTGCAAAGAAAATGTGACATTTGGCTATGACAATTAGCCTTCACACTGACTGCTTGTATGCATATAACAAATATATTTACCCCAAACTGTCTTATTATAAGAAAATCAAATACCGACTGAAACTTCATGTGAAGAGCATGAATTCTAAGTTGTTTAACCTTTGTTTTCAGAGGATCACTTATTTGGAACTGTATTGGACAGTCAGTTATTAATCAAACCTTACCATGCTTTTGTCTTGGGTTGAAGTTCTTGTATTACTGCTTGAACAACATCGGTAGTGCTTGCCTGGCCTCCAAGGTCAGGGGTGTGAACCTACAAGATGAAGTTTGATTTAGGATATCTGAAACAGTCAACTAATTTTTGTCAATCTCTCCACTATGCAAAAAGTAAAGTTGTGTTTTACAATAAATAATACTGTAGCATTATTTTTGACCCAAGTTATACAGAGGGCTGAATTTTGAAATAGAAGGTTGTAAACATACTGTCATTTAGTTTGCTGAAATTAACAATTCCCTTGTGTCATTTCATCCTAGCCTCAGGGAGAGACTATAAAATGTGTACATTAAATTCATTTAAAAGAAATACATAATTCAACAGACATAATTCAAACCTTTTTTTCATTGAGAACGTGTAAGACTGACTCTCTCACTAGTGTTGCATGTCTATAGTGTCTGAAAAGAAACAAGAGCCATGTTGACACGGCCAGTTTTTATGTGTAAAGTGGCCATATAAAAGGGCTTTTATTCAATGAACAAGAGCTGTCCCTCACAAGTGACGAACGCCCCCAAAAGAGGTGTCTCACAGTCTGTGTCCTCTCCATGTGATCAACAGTTGTGCCATGTAATTTTAAAATCCTTCAATGCATGACAGAGTTACCATGCATACAGTATTCCATTACTTTTAACAGGGGTGAGAACAGCTCTTAGTGAATAAAGAGGGCCAACATGGCCCTATATCGCTCACCTTGGTACAAGTCCACTCGCCTGGTGGAAGATCATTAGACAAAGTAATGAACCAAATTATAAGTTGTCCTATATACGTCCCCCCCCCCCCCGGGAAAGGTCAATTTTGACCCCAGGGGATCATTTGAACGGTAGAGCCCCCCCACCAAACAAAAAAAACAAACAAGGGGGGGGGGGGGGGGGGGGGGGGGGGGGGGGGGGTTTTTTTTTTTTTTTTTTTTTATTTATAGTTAAAGGAAGGGGGGGGGGGGGGGGGGGGGGGGGGGTTTTTTTTGGGGGGGGGGGGGTTGTGGGGGGGGGGGGAAAAATTAATTTTTTTTATTTATTTTTTTTTTTGGGGGGTTTTTTTTTTTTTGAAAAGAAAAATTTTTTTTTTTTTTTTTTAAAACTTTTTAAAAAAAGGGGCCCCCCACACGGGGTCGAGGTAGAGCTTCATGCAAGGAACATCCCTGCATAGTTTCATCACCATTGGCCTAGTGGTTTCAGAGGAGATGCCATTTGAATCAAAATGTAGATGGATGTCGGACAATCATCCATCAGAAAAGCTCACCCTGGCAAAGCCAGGTGAGCTAAAAAAAACTAGAGCTATCACTAAATGTGATTAATACCCCTGAAAGACTGCTTTATAAACTGAGGAAGTTTGTAGTAACAGAATACATTGCAAACAAACTAAAAAGAGATATTGTTCTTGGCAATAACTCTGTAATTTGTTAAGATAGAGTTATGGTTCTTGTACACTAAACTTCCTTTTAACGTACTTGACCATTGTATGAAGTTGTAGTGAATTCCAACCAATAGTTTTTGATTTATGCTCCGGACAAGGAAAAGTAACAAAGGGCAATAACTCTGAAATGAGTCAAGATAGAGTTATTGTTCTTTTGCACTGCACTTCCTCTCATTGTGCTTGACCATTATATGAAGTTGTATTGAATTCCAACCAGTAGTTTTCGAAAAATGCTCCGGACAAGGAAAATGCAACAGACTGCCCGACCGACCAACCACTGGGTGACTCCTATATACCCCCCTAAACTTTGTTTCTGGGGTATAAAGAAGAAAATTGGCTGGGGATGAAAGGGGCCAGCTAAGCCCTTTCAGGGTGCAGGGCAAAGCCCTGTTGGGGGACCAGGGGGCAAAGCCACCGGAAGCTCCTTGATATTATAGCATTTCCGAACATTTTGAGGCAAAATCCAAAGAGCATTTCGGCCATGTACTGACCTGATTTTATTCGTTTCATTTAAATATAGAGTAAAACACAATCAAATAAAACATACATGTTAACTCAGTTTATGGTTTGATAACTTTGAAAAATAGGAATTTAACAGAACATTTTTAGATTTAAAAAAAAACTTATATAGAAGCTACTGGTATCAGTGAAATAATTTAAAAGTGAACTCTGTCATCCAGTCAATCAGATCCCCATTCAACATTAAATTTTTGCTTATCAAGGAAGCATTTTATCCCTTATTTGAGATACTTTTGACCTATTTTAATGACAATTTTATAATAATTCTTAAATCAGATAGCTGCTCTTACAGTTTTAATACAAATAAATGTCCCAAAAGTATGTTCAAATAATGATTACCATAAACAAATACTGGAAGGTTATCTATTAACCCTCACTCCCCGCTGATACTCGTGTAGTGTAAAAAAAAATTAGTCTATAACAATTCGGAAGTTAAAATTTCAACACATTAGTCAATAATTTAAATGCGGATGCCAAAATCCAATGCTCTTATTACCATAACCATCCTTTTTGTTGCTCTCCCAATTAATATAAACTCACGACGATTTTCACAAACATCAGTGCTGTTCGACTTTTGAATTTATCGTGTCAGATTCGACCGCTCATTAATCTGTGTTACAAATGCTGTATTCGCCGAGGTCTATTTATTGTTTATCAATGAACACCTTTGATAACGACAGAGACTGCCATGTGCTGTTTGGCAAGTAGCGACAAATAAGCTCTGCCTTCTTTCGTATATTAACCAACAGACGACAATCAATTATTGACTGACTTGTAACGACGCTCCGCCTACTTTCGAATATCATCAAATAGACAACAATCAGTATTTGATTGACACAGCGAAATTACCAAGACATGTGACACCCGCCCCCACCCACCCCTCCAAAACAAATACTGCAGATTTATTTTGTTCTGAAAATTGATCTCTAGCTCTAGGTCTCTGAATCCGGATTAACCCGAAACTTTGACACCCCTGTATTAAAACACGTGAACAATTAGTACGCAATTGTTAACTGAAAACGCTGTATTGTCATCTTTTGTTGAGTCTTCTTAACACCATACTGATGTAAACTTGCAGTTTTATAAACATTTGACCAACAGTTCATTAAACAAGAGGGCCAACATGGCCCTATATCGCTCACCTTGGTACAAGTCCACTTGCCTGGTGGAAGATCACTAGATAATGTTATATACCAAGTAAGTTTTCCTATATACGCCTTTGTAAAACAAATGATCCCCCCCGGGCAAGGTCAATTTTGACCCCAGGGGCATAATTTGAACAAACTTTGAAGAGGTCTACTAGGCAATGCTACATGCCAAATATCTAAGCTCTAAGCCTTGTGGTTTCAGAGAAAAAGATTTTTAAAGTTTTCCCTATATAAGCCTATGTAAAACTAAGTGACAGGGTCAATTTTGACCCCGGGGTCGTAATTTGAACAATCTTGGTAGAGGTCCACTAGACAATGCTACATACCAAATATCTCAGCTCTAGGCCTTGTGGTTTCAGAGAAGAAGATTTTTTAAGTGGGGGGAGAGGTCAATCATGAAGGAGATTTTATCTTTAAGGGAGTCAGTAGTTGCTAAGGAAGTCATTGATTGCAAGGGAAAGTCACTGGACAAGAAAAAGTAACAGGGCAATAACTCTGTAATTAGTCAAGATGGAGTTATGGTTCTTGTACACTGCCTTCCTCTCATTGTGCTTGACCATTGTATGAAGTTTTATTGAATTCAAACCCGTAGTTTTCAAGTAGTGCTCCGGACAAGGAAAAGTAACAAAGGGCAATTACTTTGTAATTTTTTAAGATAGAGTTATGGTTTTTCACACTGCACTTCCACTCATTGTGCTTCACCATTGTATAAAGTAGTATTAAATTCCAGCCAGTAGTTTAAGTTATGCTCCAGACAAGGAAAAGTAACAAAGGGCAATAACTCTGTAAATACTCAAGATACTTATGGTTTTTGTACACTGCACTTTCTCTCCATGCGCTTGACCATTGTATTAAGTTGTATTGAATTCAAACCAGTAGTTTTCAAGTTATGCTCCGGACAAAGAAAATGCAACAGACCGACCGACCACCCGACAAACCACCGGTTGACTTTTATATATATCCACAACAAAAATAATTAACTTCCATCTAACGATTTAAAAGAAGATGTCATTTAAGTAAAATGTTAACAGACACATTCCTTATGACAACAAACGACGAACAAAGGCGATCTTAAAAGCTCACCCAGAGCATATGCTCAGGTGAGCTAAAAATAGACATTTTGAACTCTGCCATACCCAAGATAATCTAACATATCACAACTGGCAAGCAGTAGGCCTGTAGGGTTAGCAATATTCTTTCCTTTCAGTGAGAGGCCGGTATTCCTTGTACCCTGAAATGTACATGAAATTTCTGTACTTGAAGTGCAAAACATTTTTCTTTGGGAAGTAATGCATCTATAAATGTTTACCAAACAGACGTCAGACATGAAGGGGACATTAGACAGTGGATGACTCCCATGGAGGAGATTCAGTAAGTCTGGCGAGACAACCAACCAGTACAAATTAGATGGGTGTTCAGTAGAACATTTGTGTCTCCCTCTTACACATGGTCAGAATAACCAACAATTTCGTTATTTCGACAAAATGTAAGTAAACAAGAGGGCCAACATGGCCCTATATCGCTCACCTTGGTACAAGTCCATTTGCCTGGTGGAAGATCAATAGACAATGTTATATACCAAATAGGTTTTCCTATATCCACTTTTGTAAAACAAATGACCCCCCCCCCTCCCTAAGGAAAAGGCTAATTTTGACCCCAGGGGCATAATTTGAACAAACTTTGAAGAGGTCTACTAGGCAATGCTACATGCCAAATATCTAAGCTCTAGGCCTTGTGGTTTCAGAGAAGTTTTTCCTATATTAGCCTACGTAAAACTGAGTGACCCCCGTGCCAGATCAATTTTGACCCGAGGGTCATGATTTGAATAATCTTGATAGAGGTCCACTAGCCAATGCTACATGCCAAATGTCTAAGCTCTAGGCCTTTTGGTTTCAGAGAAGAAGATTTTTAAAGTTTTCCTAAATAAGCCTATGTCAAACTAAGTGACCACCCGCGTGGGGTCAATTTTGAACAATCTTGGTAGAGGTCCACTAGATACATGCCAGATATCTAAGCTCTAGGCCTTGTGGTTTCAGAGAAGAAGATTTTGAAAGTTTTTCCTATATTAGCCTATGTAAAACTAAGTGACTCCCATGCTGGGTCAATTTTGATCCGGGGGTCATAATTTGAACAATCTTGGTAGAGGTCCACTAGACAATGCTACATGCCAAATATCTAAGCTATAGGCCTTGTGGTTTCAGAGAAAAAGATTTTTAAAGTTTTTCCTATTTGTTGCCATAGCAACCAGAGTTCTGCATTGAATTTTGCAAAACTAAGTGACCATCCATGCCAGGTAAATTTTGACCCAAGGGGCATAATTTGAATCATCTTGGTAGAGAATGGAATGGAATTCTTTGAACAATTTTGGTAGAGCTTCATACAAGGAACATCCCTGCATAGTTTCATCAACATTGGCCAAGTGGTTTCAGAGGAGATGTCGTTTTAATCAAAATGTTGACGGACGACGGACAATCATCCATTACAAAAGCTCACCCTGGTGTCACCAGGTAATGCCACATGCTAAATATCTAAGCTCTAGCCCTTGTGGTTTCAGAGAAGATTTCCTATATCAGCCTATATAAAAACAATTGACCCCAGGTGGGGTCAATTTTAATTCTGGGGTCACAATTTGAACAATCTTGGTAGAGGTCCACTTGATAATGCCACATGCTAAATATCTAAGCTCTAGGCCTTGTGGTTTCAGAGGAGATTTTTAAAGATATTCCTACGTTTAGCCTATGTAAAAACAAGTGACCCCCACATTTATTTAATTTATGCAAGAGTTATCTGACTTTACTGTGTGACACCCCTAGAGACATTCATGTGGTTTCAAGTCAATATCATAAGTGGTTACTAAAATAGGTGCATGATAGTCCCTAGCAGGCAAAACTTTAACCAAATTTTCAAAGTCAAACAAGGGCCATTATTTGTACTAAATTCATACAAGAGTTATCTGTCTTGATTGTATGACACCCCTAAAGACATGAACAAAGTTTCAAGTCAATATCATAAGTGGTTACTGAGATATGTGCATGATAGTACTTAGCAGGCAAAACTTTAACCAAAGCTGCAACGCTGACGCCGACGCACAAGTGACTGTAATAGCTCTCCATTTCTCGGAATAGTCGAGCTAATAAGTGACCCCCCAGGGAGTCAATTTTGACCCGGGGGTCAAAATTTTAACAATCTTGGTAGAGGTTTACTAGGTTATGCCACATGCCAAATATCTAGGCCTTCTTGTTCTTGAGAAGAAGATTTTTAAAGTTTTTCCTTTCCATTGCCATGGCAACCAGAGTTCTGCATGGCTTGGGATTATTTGAACAACTATGAAAGGGCTTCATGCAAGGAATGCGATCCCAATAGTGAGCTAAAAATGTAAGGCCGAACACAGACACACGGAAGGTCTGACACGGCGATTTTAATATGCCCACTATTGGGGAACAAATGGTGATGATCAGGGATCAGGAAATTTTGAAATCTCAATCGGTCCGGACAAGCCGAGGGTACATCGTCAAACCTCCCACTCCCCCCCCCCCCAAAAAAAGTTACAAAAACGTAAAAAAAAAAAGAAAAAGAAAAAAAATGCAAATTTTTTACGTGATTTATATATTTTTCAAACAGCTTTCCATTATTTTGCATGATCATGGAACGTTTAAAGTATTTAGTTGCCTCCTTTGGATTCCAAAATGTTTCCAAAAACGAAAATGTTTATCTACTTTCATTATTGATTAGTAAATCTCACGAGTCGATAAAATAAATGCGCAGTTCACGTGGAGCGTTCCATAAAAAAATAAGAAACGGAATTTCTAAGTAATGAGAAACATATTGAGCCAGTTTTCATAAATAAATATAATGATTTCCATGTGATTTTATCATTGAAAGTGTGTTTAATTTCGATTAGAACTAATTACGTTCATTAAATTTTTGTCGTATGGTTTCGTTTTGAATAATTTTTTTATGTTTCTCGGGTTGCCAGTTCCATTTACATTATCTGTCGGCTTGCCCTTCCGACCTTCGGAAACATTTATTACCGGTTGCCAGTCCGGTTATTTGTTTCTTTCGTGTTCCAGTTATTATTCTCCCGGTTTGCCATTTTGGTCATTTGATTTTTTGAATGTCGCAATTATGTTGCGTTGTGCCATTTCAACAATAAACCGAAAGGCATTGAATGCCAGAACATGATACATTATTATAGCCGGCACAATTTGAGTAATAAAAATTAACTCTTGGGTTTTATTTTTTAATAATTTCTTTCATCTCGTCTTGTTTTCTTACCGGTCAAAAGTACACGTGGACCGAATCGTCTTTAATTAAACCATAATAATACATAATGACAAGAAATGTTGGAACAGTTTGGTCATTTCAAAGTGTAGGTAATGATTAGCGGCCTAAAGACAATCGGTCCGGCATAAAGTCAATCGGAGCTGCAAACACATTAATAAAATCCTTTAATCAATAACGTGTTAGCGACGCCTCAGGTATTGTAGAACTGGTGTGTTGGACCAATTAGGTAAAGACCGCCGCGGGTTGTTAACATGACACATTTATTGGGGTATTGGATAGGTGCTAATAACACAGATGCTATGTGTAATTACACAAGCAACTTCTTTTGTCATATTTGAGCGATTTTATGGCTTTTTTAAAAAAGAAATCTCGGACCGATTTTTAAGCAACTTTTGGTGACGTGAATCGGTCCAGCAAGTTGAAAATCGGTCCAGACCGGCAAATTTTCGGTTTTCCTGATCCCTGGTGATGATATATAAATATGACAATTACCATCTCAAAGACAGCATATTTCTCACCAACGTTCACCCCAGCAACAACACCAGAGCCACCTACAAGTCCTGTTGCTATATTACTGAGGATGTTACCATAAAGATTGGGCATCACAAGAACATCAAACTGTTGTGGACGTGACACCATCTGTAATTATCCACCAAAATGTATAGTAAAATTAAACAAAACAGTCTAAAACACAGCTATATCCCACGCCGCAAATAGTAAAATTGAAGGAATTAATGTTACTGTAGTTTTCTCTAAGAGATGCTCAGCGTAGATTTCTAAAGATAATTAAAGTCAGGTGAACATTTGGCAAGAATTTCATTCAAATTCATCAAGCGGTTTAGGAGATGAGTGAACACAAATTCAAGACTCAAACCTTCGACTTTAAGTTGTGTCCTCGAGCCAGTGTGACCAGAACATGGATTCTACACTTTGTCTTGGTGAGGTGATCGTTTGACTGGAGTTTTCACCTTCTAAGTGTTTAGGAGATACTGAGCAGACAGACTCAAATCTTTGACTTTAAGTTGTGACCTTGGCCTTGAGTCAGCGTGGCCAGAACATCGGTTCTGCATATTGTCTTGATGAGGTAAACATTTGACCACAGTTTCATCAGTAAATATGGAGTGGACAGGAAATTCAAGACTCAAACCTTTAACCTTAAGTTGTGACCATGACCTTCATATAACATAACCAGATCATGGGTTCTGCTCATGGTGAACATTTGACCTGAATTTCATCAAAATTTTTTAAGTACAGTAAAACTTCGTTAACTCAAGCATCGATAACTCGAGAACCACGGATAACTCGAGGACTCCTGTCGGTCCCGGCCATTTTTCCTATATGTTTAACTAGAAATCACCATGGATAACTCGAGCATCAATAACTTGAGAACCTGGGATAACTGTAGGAATACCTGTGGTCCCGCCAGGTAGAATTCTTACTAAATTACCATGGATAACTCGAGGTCACTGATTAACAGATATTTTTCTCACCTCCGCTGGGGTGCATCGTTATTTTGACACGTCAGCTGAAAAACTTCTATTGTAAATTAATTGTTTGTTTATTATCGATTAATCGGCAGTGCAGTGGTCAAAGTGTATAAAATGTTATTCGCACATTTTAATTGTCTTCAATATATTTATGTAATAACAGCCGCCGATCACTTTGATTGAATAAGGAAAACGAACGAAAGTATGTTTGAGAGTTTTTAATGACGAGATGAAAATTATGAGTCTGAGTAAAATATTAATGATAAAATACGACATAAAATCCAAACTTCATATTCTATTTCGAATTGTCATGTCAGAATATTTTTGGAAATGCCACGAGTGATGTGTTATAACTAATACCGGTAACGTACCTAAACAACAAGTGTGAGTGACTAATTTGCTTACGAGTCATTTGCAAAATAAAAATAAGCTTAGGCCGGTATTGTCTAGCATACAAGTCGTCTGGATTTAAAGAAATACAGTTTAATAACCCAGAGTGACTGGTAAATACACTGGGCGAAGTAACATTGCGTTACTCCGCCTTCACCATTAATCAGTTGTCTTTTAGTAATTGCACTGATATACATGTATGTAAACAAACAGACGGGATTTAATCGAATAGATACAAAATGGAAATTCAGGATTTGTGAGCTAATGAAATAAATGAATACAAAACGAAGGTCCTTAAATACACTTTGTTTATATGATACTTCACAGAAGAAAAACTTTCCATAATTTGAATAACTCGATACCTCGGATAACTCGAACATTTTACTCGTCCCCCTGCGACCTCGAGTTATCGAAGTTTTACTGTAGTTAAGGAAATATGAAGTGGATACAAATTTCAAGACTCAAATCTTTGACCATAAGTTTGACCTTGACCTCGAGCCAGTGTGACTGGCTCATATGTTCTGTGCAGTCTTGATGAGGTGAACATATGACTGGAGTTTTATCAAAATCCTTCAAGGAGTTGAGGAGTGGACAGGAAAAGTTAGACTAAAACCTTTGACCGTAAGTTGTGACCTTGACATTGAGCCATCATGACAGGCTCATGGGTTCTGTACATTGTTTTGATGAGGTGAAGATCTAACCTGAATTTCATCAACATCCTTCAAGGGGTTTAAGGATATATGTAGTGGACAGGAAATGTGGACAAACGGAGACTATTCCACCTGCTATGTGGTGGAAGATGAAAATATCTTACTATACATAATGTAATCTTCTATTATTTTTCACTTGCAGACCAGGATTACTGAACCATGGTGGTTACATGTCTCTAAGTTGCTCATCAGGTAGTGATCCTTCTATCAATTCAAGAAAGTAATTTACAATGATGCATAATTATTATTAGTCATTTAATTGGTAAAATAAATTTTTACACTAATTTCAGCTTGCTAAGTTTACCTGCATACTGGCATTATCAATGATCATGTCATTGAATTCAATATCCGGATAATCTTTGGATACATTTTTGCAACAATTCAAGAATAAGCCATCTCCTAGTTTCCTGAAAAACATTACATACAAAAGTAGAAAGTCATGGATACCCCTTGAACACTGCACTGACACAGTATTTAAAATTTATGGAACATTTGATGCTTTAAAGGTGAAAAAAGAGCTGTACGCAGAGAGCGCTCCCTGCTGTTTTGAGAAATAAAAGTGACCTAAAACATGAAGAATGCACCTAGGCATGATACTTATCACTTCTGTGAAATATCATAAAATTGTGACTAAGGGTTTTGGAGATTAAGATCTCAAGACCCTGTGACCTTGACCTTTGACCTAGTGACCCAAAACATAGACCATGCAAAACCAGGCATGGTACTTATTATTTCTGTGAAGTACAAATGTATATTTAAATTCTGACTAGGGTTTTGGAGATTTAGAACACACAAGATTTTACTGCCTCAAACCACTGTGACCTTTGACCTAGTGACCTGAAACACTGACCATGCATAACTAGGCATGGTACTTATTGTTTCTGTGAAGTATCATTAAATTCTGAAAAGGGGATTTGGAATTAGGAGCCCACAAAATTGCATCTACAGACCGACAGAAACTGAATCCAATTTACTCCGGTGCGGGATGCATATAATAAAACATTATAATTGTAACACAAAATTTACAATACTGTCAACTATAACCATTATTATAAACAGCTTCATCTTTCTAATATGAGATTGGTTCGATCAATGTTGTGTCTTGAGAGCAATTAATAGAAGTAAGGAAATTCTTATTTGCAATCAAGCCAAAACAAATGAGATTAACAAAAGTCAAAGTAACAAGAGCTATGTTAGACATTGCCATAACATCCCCCCCAAACTTGCAGTAGTTCTTGCACACTGCACTGCATCTTACTGTCCTCTATGACTGTATGCAATTTGAATAAAATCAGTTCAGTACTTAAGGAGTTATGGCCCTGACAAGAAAAAAGGAATTAATGGAGACAATTCAACTAGACCTATCACTAAATGTAATCAATACCCCTGAAAGACCGCTTTATCAATTGAGGAAGTTAGTAGTAACAGTAGTTTTCACGCAATGCACCAGGAAAAGTAACAAAGGGCAATTACACTGTAATTGATAATTAGAGTTATGGTTCTTCTACATTGCACTTCCTCTCATTGTGCTTGACCATTGTATGAAGTTGTATTGAATTCCAACCAGTTGATTTAAAGTTATGCTCAGGACTAGGAAAAGTAACAAACAGCAATAACTCTGTAATTACTCAAGATAGAGTTATGGTTCCTGTACACTGCACTTCCTCTCAAAGTGCTTGGCCATAGTAAGTAGTTGTATTGAATTCCAACCTGTAGTTTTCAAGTTATGCTCCAGACAAGGAAAATGCAACAGACTTACACCCACCCAATGGACCGCCCACCCGCCAGACCAACCACCAGGTGACTCCTATATACCCCCCTAAACTTTTGGGGTATAAAAATAGGGCAAGCTACAGTTAAGGTCCTTGTATACTGCACTTCCTCTTAATTTCCTCTGCTTGTTTGTAAAGTTTGAACAAATTCCCTTGCACACATTATTAATGCGTCTTAATGTCCCATGAAAGTGTATGCAATTTGAATCTATTCGGTTCAGTACTAAAGAAGCTATGGCTGGGACAAGAAAATTCAATTAAAGGACACAATACAAAAATAGGACAAGCTAGAGTTAAGGTCCTCCCTGTACACTGCAATTCCTCTCAATGTCCTCTGTCTGTGTGTAAAGTTTAGATAAATTGCCTTGAATGCTATGACGGACGGACGGACAGAGCCCATTACCTTTGTGGGGGATGATTATAACAGTCTTCTCTCACTTTGTATTGTTTCTATCCTGCAAGTACATTGTACCATCACAAATATTTTCTTATTTCTAACTTCTCATCCAAGTTTACACACAAAGTCTTTAAAATTGGTTGACCATAATTTTATTATTGAAATGACAATAAACTAACATTATATTTGCTTTATGTACAGCTGTAACCTTTTTCCTTCCATGCTTTTTAGCATACTCAAATGCATATTTTGCAATATTTGTCGACTTGGCCTCTGTAATGATTTTGAGACTTTCAATAACACCTTCAACATTCTGAAATAAAGAAAAGATGAAGAAATATTACAGGTTGTTCTACACAAATAATGTATGTCTCCCATCACTTAACACTGTAGTTAACGCATTTAGTTTTTGTTTGCGTTAAGTTGAAATTGAAATCTTTCCTTTATTTAAATTAATCAAAGCACTGAAAGCACTGTTGTGTTGTGTTGGCATGTGTAAACTAAGTTTAGGCAAGCAATACTGAAATGTTCAATTCCAAGGGATGTACTGAAATGTTCACTCCAAGACATGAAAATTTTCACTCATTTATTTTGTGAACTTCTGTTCAACTACTTAACTAGGCCTATCACTAAATGTGATTAATACCCCTGAAAGACTGCTTTATAAACTGAGGAAGTTCGTAGTAACAGAATACCTTGCAAAAAAAAAATAAAAAAGAGAAATCGTTCTTGAACACTGCACTTCCTCTCAATGTACTTGACCAATGTATGAAGTTGTATTGAATTCCAACCAGTAGTTTTCAAGCTATGCTCTGGACAAGAAAAGGTAACAAAGGGCAATAACTCTGTAATTACTCAAGATAGAGTTATGATTCTTATACACTGCACTTCCTCTTATTGTGCTAGACCATTGTGTGAAGTTGTATTGAATTCCAACCAGTAGTTTTCAAGTAATGATCCAGAAAAAGAAAAGTAACAAAGGGCAATTACTCTGTAATTACTCAAGATAGAGTTATGACTCTTATACACTGCACTTCCTCTTGTTGTGCTAGACCATTGTGTGAAGATGTATTGAATTCAAACCAGTAGTTTTCAAGTAATGATCCGGAAAAAGAAAAGTAACAAAGGGCAATAACTCTGTAATGAGTCCAGCCTAGTTATAGTTCTTGTGCACTGCACTTTCTCTCAATGTACTTGACCATTGTATTAAGCTGTATTGAATTCCAACCAGTAGTTTTCAAGTTATGCTCTTGACAAGGAAAAGTAACAAAGGGCAATAACTCTGTAATGAGTCAAGGTAGTTATGGTTCATGTGCACTTTTATTTTTTATTTATTTTTAGTAACAGTGACCTTGACCCCCCCCCACCCCAATTTTATTGTTGTTTAAAACCATTTTTTTTTAATCTATATTTTGTAACAGTGACCTTGACCCTAGTGACCTTGACCCAAAAACATTTTTTTGTTCCCTTGACCTTGACCCTAATGACCCAAAATGCAATCCCAAGCTTCCTCTCTATGCAAGCTACCTACACACCAAGTTTCATTCCAATTAGTCACTCCTAGTGGAAACCATTATTCTATTTTTAGTAACAATGACCGTTACCCTAGTAACCCCAAATGCAAACCCAAGCTTCGTTTCCACGCAAGCAACCTACAGACCAAGTTTCATTGTAATTGGTGACTCCTTACTGGAGCTATTGAGCAGAAACCGTCTTTTTATTTTGAGTAACAGTGACCTTGACCTTCACCCTAGTGACCCCAAATGCAATTCCAAGCTGCCTCAGCATGCAAACTACCTACAGACTAAGTTTCATTGTAATTGGTCACTCCTAACCCAAGTTATTGAACAGAAACCAATGTTTGACGCCTGCCCGCCCGACATATGACATCGACATTTAGTCCAAGAGATAGACCCCATTTATTTACAATTCTTGTCTAAATGTATAAATAGTCTTATATGATAGCTATTTGTCTAAAGTTTATGAAAACCGATTTCTTACAAAATTTCTCTTTCACAAACGCTCAGAATCCAAAATGGCCACCAAGATGGCAGCCAAAATCTGAGGAAATACCGTATCATTTATAAGCAGTACACTTCTTTGAGAATTTTAGTTTCATTTTATGTTTTATTCTTTATAATGATTGAAAATAGGTACAAATACTTCGATGTTGTACTTTTTTGATACTTATCGATGCATTTTTCAAAAATGAAACTTTATCCAGTGAAAAATAAGTAAAAAATCAGTATTTTTAAAGGAACACTTACTTTCACTTCTAATTAAACTCACATATATTAGCATAGCATCTCAACTACTGTACAAATTGATGCAAAGGACTAAAGACAAGTATACGAAAGTGGGCAAAGATAGTTACAAGGCACTGGCTTGCTAAAACAACTTCAGCGTACCCGGTTTATATGCTTGACAGAACAGGTACGCTGAAGCTTACTCTGTAGGGAAATCGTACCAATAATCGTGCCAGGAATCTGACACGCTCACATTTCAGTATTTCATGTGCAATAAGTGAAAACAAAAAATAATTTTAATAATCAGACCATAATCTTTTAATTTGCCAAATTTGAATACCAAATTTCATCTATTTAACGTTAAACTTTACGAAAGTTTCGAACAGGTCAGAATTTTCACCACTTGGCCGCCTTCTTGCAGATTTGACAATTATCATGTGACCATTCCCAAGAACCTTTGGAAAGGGATCTCTGCAGGAAATCGCTGAAGGTTCCGATTGAGGTCACGGGGACAGTTTATTTATTTACATGACCACGTGCGTTTTGGCGCGAACACTTTCAAGGTCTGTTCCGCGTCGAAAATAAAGTAAATTTCTTTTGAAATAAAAAACAGTGGTAAATGCTATTGCATATTTACACTCGTTCTTTATATCATCTAAACACAAACAAAAGGAAAATATCAAGCATTCTGAACTACATGAAAAATGAGTGTGATTGCATCATACGAGATCTCGCGAGAGCAGGCATTTGGAAAGTCCGTTGTAAATGTAAACACAATGATGTAGGTTTGAAAAATCGATGTTTTTGTAGTCAACTTTGGTTGTAGAACACCGTAAATGGTTTGAAAAGATGAATTTACAAGAGGGCCAAGATGGCCTTATATCGCTCACCTTGGTACAAGTCCACTTGCCTGGTGGAAGATCACTAGATAATGTTATATACCAAATAAGTTTTCCTATATACGCCTTTGTAAAACAAATGATCCCCCCGGGGCAAGGTCAATTTTGACCCCAGGGGCATAATTTGAACAAACTTTGAAGAGGTCTACTAGGCAATGCTACATGCCAATTATCTATGCTCTAGGCCTTGTGGTTTCAGAGAAAAAGATTTTTAAAGTTTTCCCTATATAAGCCTATGTAAAACTAAGTGACCCCCAGTGCGGGGTCAATTTTGACCCGGGGGTCATAATTTGAACAAACTTGGTGGAGGTACACTAGCCAATGCTACATGCCAAATATCTAAGCTCTAGGCCTTGTGGTTTCAAAGAAGAAGATTTTTAAAGTTTTTACTATACAAGTCTATGTAAAACTAAGTGACCCCTCGTGCGAGGTCAATTTTGATCCGGAGCTCATAATTTGGACAATCTTGGTAGAGGTCCACTAGCCAATGCTACATGCCAAATATCTAAGCTCTAGGCCTTGTGGTTTCAGAGAAGAAGATTTTTAAAGTTTTTCCTATATATTCCTATGCAAAACTAAGTGACCAGTCCCGTGGGGTCAATTTTGACCCGGGGGTCATAATTTGAACAATCTTGGTAGAGGTCCACTAGACAATGCTACATGCCAAATATCTTAGCTCTAGGCCTTGTGGTTTCAGAGAAGAAGATTTTTAAAGATTTTCCTATATATTCCTATGCAAAAACTAAGTGCCCACCCGCACGGGGTCAATTTTGACCCGGGGTCATAATTTGAACAATCTTGGTAGAGGTCCACTAGACAATGCTACATGCCAAATATCTAAGCTCTAGGCCTTGTGGTTTCAGAGAAGATTTTTAAAGTTTTTCCTATTTGTTGCCATAGCAACCAGAGTTCTGCATGGAATGGAATTCTTTGAACAATTTTGGTAGAGCTTCATGCAAGGAACATTCCTGCATAGTTTTATCAACATTGGCCTAGAGGTTTCAGAGGAGATGTCATTTGAATCAAAATGTTGACGGACGACGGACAATCATCGATCAGAAAAGCTCACCCTGGCATAGCCAGGTGAGCTAATAAATATATGACCCAAACATGATCATTTTTCCCTACTTAACGTACATTAGATGAAAATTTGCATTATCTGTTATTCTGGTAAGGATTTGTAGTAGGGCTGATCCAAAACTCTAAAGCTGCAGCTGACGAAAAACAAAATATAAAAATAGCGGCATTTAGAGTTTCGGAAGCCAGAACAAGGCACTGGCTAAAGCTGGTGTCATTAAAAGCGGGTGGGGTAAAATTACCCCCGAAAATTTAAAAATCAGATATTGTGCATTGCCAAATTTGTTCCATCCTCTACATTTTGTTTAAATCTCAATAATGCTGGAAAATGCATCAGAATACATAAATACACATAATGTTTTCTGATACTTATTGACATATTTTATTTTATATTTTATAGACATTATTTTTCATATAACGTAAAATAGGTGATATAAATCGATGCTTTTTAAGACACAACTCTGTCATTTCAAGTAAAACTCATATATACATTGGTAAAACATCTTAAATATTATGCAAACTGATGCACTTGACTTAAACCAAGTATACCGAAGAGGTCAAAGCCGGTTCTTTTACTTTTTGGTTAAAATGTTATTCATTAAAGTGGGAGGGGTAATATGACCCCTGAAAATGAAATAAGCAAAATTTCTGGTTTTTTTTACTTTTTTCCATTTTTTTGTCATATATTTGTATTACAGCTGTTGCCTTGATGTCAAATATAATATATTGCAGCATTTTGTGACCCTTATCTAACACCGGGTCCCAAATGGCCTATAAAGTGGGTGGGGTACGGTTCTTTAAAAATCTTTAAAGTCAGAATCGCTTTTTATATATCGATACAGCTTGAATTTAATTCAGTAAGGTTGATATATTTAAAATAATGCAAGACAGCCTTCTATATATTTTTGAAGTCTTATGTTTTGGTGCCCATGGCCCTAAAATAAACAAATTTATCCTGAGCAGTTATTTCTCCTTGTTTTGACTTTGCATTATAGTGCTCTGCAGTCAGCGACAAATAAATGTAACAACTACATAAAGAGGGCCATGATGGCCCTATATCACTCACCTGAATACCAGTCCACTTGCCTTATGGGTGTGGTCAATTTTGACCCAAGAGTCATGATTTGAACAAAGGAGGTTGAAGACCACGAGACAATGTTACATACCAAATAGGTTTTCCTATATACATCTTTGTAAAACAAGTGACCTCCTTGGCAGGGCCAATATTGACCCAAGGGGTCATGATTTGAACAAACTTCAAAGACATCTACTAATCAATGCTACATGCTAAATATCTAAGCTCAAGGCCCCATGGTTTAAGAGAAGAAAATGTTTTAAGTTTCTTCTGTATAAGCTAATGTAAAATCAAGTGACCCCTTGGAGGGGTCAATTTTGACCTGGACAATCTTAGTAGAGGTTAGAGGTCCACTAGGCATTTCTACATGCCAAATATCTAATCTCTAGGTCTTTTGGTTTCAGAGAAGAAGATTTTAAAAGTTTCACTATATCAGCCTATGTAAAACTAAGTGACCCCCCCCCCCCCAGCAAGGTCAATTTTGATTCGGGTCATAATTTGAACAATCTTGGTAGAGGTCCACTAGACAATGCTACATGCCAAATATCTAAGCTCTAGGCCTTGCGGTTTCAGAGAAGATTTTAAAGTTTTTCATATTTGTTGCCATAGCAATCAGAGTTCTGCATGGAATGGAATTCTTGGAACAATTTTGGTAGAGCTTCACGCAAGGAACATCCCTGCATAGTTTCATCAACATTGGCCTAGTGGTTTCAGAGGAGATGTCATTTGAATCAAAATGTTGACGGACAACGGACAATCATCCATCAGAAAAGCTCACCCTGGTGAAGCCAGGTGAGCTAAAAACACAAGGCCATGATAGTATACAGTAGCGGCGATTCTCAATGAAAATATGTCCGATTCAATCTGTCTGATTCAATGGATCTTAATTCAACAGGTCGCTTTTACAGAACCTGGTGTATTAATGTTGGTTTTCCAAATACTGCAAACTATTCGGGCAGGTACATTATTCATTTCAATTTTCCTTTTTTTATTCTCGAATTTTTATTCGTCCGCAGACAACTTGGGTAGAAAAATCCACTTATCCGCTGGCAAAAAAACCCATAACGGACGTAGGAATTCCACAACCTGGATATAGTGAAATTCTGGATATATTATTAAGAACAAATTTTCTCTACTGAAGTTTTTTTCTTCCTTTAAAAGCAGGGTTAGACACTAACGCAATCCCGCAATCCCGAGGACACCAAAATCTTGGGAGGGACTCCTTAACTTCCAAGTCAGTTGCTCTGTCGGGACTTCTAAGTTTTCAGGAAAAAGTCAATAGTTCTGTTAATAATTTCGGGATGCTTCATTCCGCGTATTTGAACGCATGCTTTTCACAAAAGGATGTCGTCTGTTTTCTGCTCTCAACCAATTAAAACGCGAGGTTTTCCAATACTTAATTACTGCACAGGTAGGCGGTGTGTCTGCCGTGTAGTGACATTAAAATACGCGTGTTTGCCAATATATTATCGGCTTATTACAGTTGTTTTTCGGAATCGTCAGCAAACTTGATGCCTAATTTTTTTTAAATGTGTAACAATAAGATCAATTAGCGGCCTCAATTTATTTGAATTATAAATTTGATAATAATGTATATTTATCAATTTCAACATGAAATTAATTTTGAAACAGTTAGATAGTGTATTTTACGCATGACATCACTGTAAAACCGCATACTACAACAAGACTTAGTGTGCAACTTCTGCTGTATTACCAAAGCAGGTGGAGTAACTTAATTTGCAGCATCAGTAATGTCAGAGTTGGCTTGGACTGATTCAGTTGACAAAATTATCAAAGCCCTGGCCATAAGTAGCAAGATATTAAATTAAGAGTCATATAATGATTACCTCATGTTCAAGGTTTGAGTATTCTCCCTCTGTATTTTCCCGAATCAAGATCATATCAATCCCTAAATGCCTGGTGGGCACTCCAGGCATAGATCTACATCTTACAACATTGCCAAACAATTTCAACTCTGTCCTGAAATCGAAGATTTTTTTTTTTACAGATCTATTTCTTCTCATCTGAAGTGAAATATTTAACAATCGTAAAGAATGTTAGACTGAAAATGTGCTATGCTAAATATGTTGCCAGTGTCTTTTGAAGTACTAAATGATATAAATCTAAGGTGAATAAACATGTGTAGTACAGGTTCAACTCAGACACACAACTTCAATTCAGCATAAATTTATGTTGCACAACAGTTATCTGACTTTGTGTATACATGTATCTTTCCATCTGGTCAATTGTAAATATGATTATGTACTAACGTGGTCTATTATCAGCTGATATTTTAATCTGCCTCCCAAACATTTTACAATTTTTTTTCTTCTTAAATTTTAGAATTAAAATACTAAGACAGACCTCAGTTTGACATTCATCGATGGTGAAGAACTGTCATGATTTGTTGCTATGTTACCTGTAAAACAAAACCATACATAATGTTGAATAATTCAGTAACAAGAGCTGTCCTTCATAGTGACGAATGCCCCTAATGTGGTGTCTCACAGTCTGTGACCTTGACCTTTAAGGGATGTAGGGTTGTGGGTCTTGCACACAACACATTGTTTTGATAAGCTGAACATTTGTGTCCAGTAATTTCAAAATCCTTCAATGCATGACAGAGTAACGGTCTGGACACAAATGTGTATACATGTATATGGAGGATTCCTTTCAAACATTAAGTGTTACCTTGACCTTTGAGGAAGGAAAATGGGTCTTGTACCCGACACATTGTCTTGATGTGCTGAACATTTGTGCCAAGTTATTTAACAAGAGAGCCAAGATGGCCCTATATCGCTCACCTTGGTACAAGTCCACTTGCCTGGTGGAAGATCACACAATGTTATATACCAATTAGGTTTTCCTATATACATCTTTGTAAAACAATCGACCCCCCCTGGGCAAGGTCAATTTTGATCACAGGGACATAGTTTTAACAAACTTTGAAGAGGTCTACTAGGCAATGCTACATGCCAAAAATCTAAGCTATAGGCCTTGTGGTTTCAAATTTTTAAAGTTTTTCCTATATAAGCCTATGTAAAACTAAGTGACCCCCGGGCGGGGTCAATTTTGATCCGGGGGTCGTAATTTGAACAATCTTGGTAGAGGTCCACTAGCCAATACTACATGACAAATATCTAAGCTCTAGGTCTTGTGGTTTCAGAGATGAAAATTTTTTAAGATTTTCCTATATAAGCCGATGCAAAACTAAGTGACCACCTGTGCTGTGTCAATTTTGACCCGGGGGTCGTAATTTGAACAATCTTGGTAGAGGTCCACTAGACAGTGCTACATGCTAAATATCTAAGCTCTAGGCCTTGTAGTTTCAGGGAAGAAGATTTTTAAAGGTTCAAAGGATCCTATTTGTTGCCATAGCAACCAGAGTTCTGCATGGAATGGAATTCTTTGAACAATTTTGGTAGAGCTTCATGCAAGGAACATCCCTTCATAGTTTCATCAACATTGGCCTTGTGGTTTCAGAGATGTCATTTGAATCAAAATGTTGACTGACGAGGGACAACGGACAATCATCGAGCTAAAAATCCTTCAATGCATGACAGAGTCACATTCAGTACGCGAATGTGTGCATTTTACAATACAGGATTCCATTACATTAAACTCTTACTGTGACCTTAACCTTTGAGGTAGGGACGCGAGTCTTGCACAGGACATGTCGCCTTCATTTGCTTAACAGTTGTGCCACACGATTTGAAAATCCCTTCACACATGACAAAGTTACAGCCCATACATAAATATGCGCATATTCAAAGCATTTTGTAACCTTTAAACTCTAAGTATGACGATGACCTTTGAGGTAGGGACATGGGTCTTTCACACAACACATTGTCTTCATGTGCTGAATGTTTGTGCCCAGTAATACGAAAATCCCTTCATGCATGACAGAGTTACAGCCTGGACACAAAAAAATGGAACACACGACACACAGAAAGACAGACAAATAGACATTGTGATTTCAATATGCCTAACCTTAGGTGCATAGATTAGGTATTGCCATGCATTAATTTAATACAAAGTTCCATACAAGTTTGGAGCAATCTATAAAGAGGGTGTACACATTTATAGTATGGAGAAGGTAAAATACAATGAGAATGCCTAGGGGAATGTGTATGTCACAGATACAAACTAGAACTGTCACAAGAGTGACGAATTATACCCCCACAATACAGCTTTGTCACATAGGTATGGCAATAGAGTTGAGTTATTATACAACAAGAAGACGCGGCAATGCCACCAAAGCAGGTTTAAACGGGGCCTGCAATAATTGTAGAATTAAAAAAAAAACAGTCATCTTGACTCCCCCCTATTTTAGTAACAGTGCCCTTGACCTTGACCCTTGTGACCTTGACCCCAAAATTTTATTTTTTTGCTACAATTTAAAAACTAAAAAAAAAATTACATTTTTAGTAACAGTGACCTTGACATTGACGCTAGTGACCTTGAACCCCACATTTTTTTTTTGGCTTAAAACAATCCAAAAACTAAAAATAAATCTATTTTTAGTAACAGTGACCTTGACCCTTGTGACCTTGACCCCTAAAAATCTTTTTTGCTTAAAAGACTCCAAAAACTAAAAATAAATAAAAATCTAATTTTAGTAACACTGACCTTGACCTTGACCCTAGTGACTTTGACCCCTAAAATTTTTTTTTGCTCAAAACAATCTAAAAACTAAAAATAAATAAAAATCTATTTTTTGTGACAGTGACCTTGACCTTGACCCTAGTGAGCTTGACCCTTGTGACCCAAAGCTTCCTCTCCACCCAAGCTACCTACACACCAAGTTTCATTACAATTGGTCGCACGTAACTCAAGTTACTGAGCGGAAACCATTTTTCTATTTTTAGTAACAGTGCCCTTGACCTTGAACCTAGTGACCCCAAATGCAATCCCAAGCTTCCTCTCTACACAAGCTACCTACACACTGAGTTTATTGCAATTAGTCATTCTTAACTTGAGTTATTGAGCGGAAACCATTTTCTATTTTTAGTAACAGTGACCTTGACCTTGACCCTAGTGACCCCAAATGCAATCCCAAGCGGTGTCTCCAAGCAAGCTACCTACATACCAAGTTTCATTGTAATTGGTCACTCCTAACTTGAGTTATTGAGCGGAAACCATTTTTCTATTTTTAGTAACAGTGACCTTGACCTTGACCCTAGTGACCCCAAATGCAATCCTAAGCGGCGTCTCCACGCAAGCTACGTGTGTACCAAAAATTATTCAAAAGGGTAAAGTCGTTCATGAGTTATCATCCGGAAACCATAAAAACAACAGACCGACCGACCGACAAACAAACCGACAAGCTCACTCCTATATACGCCCCCCCCCCAAACTTCGTTTTGTCGGGGTATAACAAGGTATATGACCAAAGGGTGACCTTGACCTTTAAAAAGGGTGGTTGGGTGTTGTTTGTGACACATCCTTATGGTATGCACAAAGATTGTGGGACTACAGTCCATGCATGTACAAGCTACAAAGTGGACAGGAAATATTGCTATGTAACACTATGTGAAGGGTTTGAGCCCCTAGTGTCACCTTGACCTCAGGACTAGGTGGCTGGGTGTTGTGCATGACATACCTCCACAAGGGTAACATGCCAGTGAAGTTATACTGAAATTGGACGATGCACTAAAATATACTGAGCAGACAGGAAATATTGCCATATAACACTAACTTACAGAGTTTGAGCCTAAAGTATGACCTTGATATGAGGAGCAGGTGACTGGGTGTTATATAGGTAACCATTGTATGAAGTTGTATCAAAATCAATCCATGTATATGAAAGATACAGACTTGAAACAAAATATCAAACAGACAGACAGAAATACAGACCTTAGTTTTCTAAGCTGTTACAAAGTACAGTTCAAATAAATTTTACTTTACCTAGAAACATTTCATGACCATTACTCTCTCAACTTAACATGAACTACTGCTAAAATGCTATTTTCAGATCCATTTGGTTTAAATAATTATGCATTTGCACAATTAGCTCTTTTCTTCATACTTTGATTACAAAATTGATTACAACCTAAATTGATGTGTCCTTTATTTGGAAGCTAAACATTTACATTAAAAGTGCCTTTTATGCTTATTAACTTTTGCTCTGGGCTGACGTGTTATGGCCAGACAGACATTCAAGTGCTACTATTATATTATACACTTTATTGACACGTAACACATACTCCACCACCTTCTATTATTGTAGCAGCATTGAATTGTTTATATAGACTTTAACCAAGGTAAGTACAAAAGTACAAAATGGACTAAAACTAAATGCAAGGTTTTACTGTATTATTTACTCATACCAAGTACTAAGACTATTTTATCTAAGTATATGTATTATATACCTTTAATAGCAACCCCATTTCTGCCAACAGAGAGCAGAGCCTGGTTCAGAAATTCTTCATCTGTTATTTCAGCATTTATATTTACTTCTTCAAAATAAACTGGGGCACCTGCATATCTATTTGAATATAATAATAACAAAATCAAACTAGAGCTATCATATAAGGTGATGAATACCCCCAAAACACCACACTGACACAGTATGTAAAATTTATGTAACATTTGATGCTTTAATTATTGGACCTGCACAACTTAGGGTTTCTGTGAAGTATAATTAAATTCTGACCAGGGGTTTTGGAGATTAATTAGATTTGATG